>SZWC01011200.1:31525-51253 GCA_023375785.1 Penium margaritaceum | reverse complement strand
GGTGCAACTAGGGTGCAAGAAGGGCAAAACTAGGGCGCAAGTAGGGCACACTAGGTTGTAAGTGGAGCGCATGCAGGCTGCAGCTAGGGCGCAACTAGGGTGAAAGAAAGGCGTGACTAGGGCGGAAGTAAGGCACAACGAGGGTCCAGCTAGGTTACAACTAGGGCAAAACTAAGGATCAAGTGGGGTGCATCTATGGCTCAACAAGGGCGCAACTAGGGTCAAATAAAGGCTTAGCTAGTGCCCAACTCAGGTGAAACTAAGGCGAAAGTAGGGCACAATTAAGAGGAAACTAGGGCGTAACTAGTGCCCAACTGAGGCGCAGCTACGGCGCAACAAGGATGCAAGTAGTGCATAACTAAAGCGCATGTATGGCACAACTAGGGCGCAACTATGGTGTAACTTAGATGCAACTAGGGCGCAACTAAGGCACAAGTGGGGTGCAACTAGGGCGCAACTAGGGCACAATTAGGGTGCAACTGTGGTGGAAGAAGGGTGCAAGAAAGAAGCACTTAGGGCACAACTAGGGTGCAACTAGGGTGCAAGTAAGGCGCAAGTTGGGCGCACATAGGGCGCAGCTAGGGCGCTATCACGGTACAAATGGGGCGCAAGTAGAACAAAAGAAGGACACAACTTGTACACAACTAGAGCACAACTAGGGCACAACTAGGGCGTAATTAGGGCATAGCTTGTACCCAACTAGGGCGCAAGAAGGGTGCAACTAGGGCACATCAAGGGTGAAACTTGGGTGCAAGAAAGGCGCAAGTAGGGCAAAGTAGGGCGTAAGTAGGGTGCAACTAGGATGCAACTAGGGCACAACAAGGGTTTAGCTAGTGCAAAACTAAGGCGCAACTAGGGCAGGACAAGGGCACAAGTAGGGTGCAAGTAGGGCATAACAAGGGTGCAATTAGTGTGAAACTAGGGTGCAAGAAGGGCATAGGAAGTTTGAAGATGAGGCGTAGCTAGGGCACAACCTGGGCGCAACTAGGGCGCAACTAGGGCACAGCTAGTGGCAAACGGTGGCGCAACTAGGGCACAATTATGGCGCGACTAGGGCGCAAATACAGTGCAGGTGGGGTGCCATTAGGGCGCAAGTAGGGAATCACTAGGGCGCAACTACGGCACAACTAGGGCCCAACTAGAGCTTAGCTAGTGCCCAAAAGAGGCACAACTAGGGGGCAACAATGACGCAAGTAGGGCATAACCAGGGCACAAGTAGGGCGCATCTAGGGCACAACTAGGGCCCAAATAAGGCGCAACTAGGGCTCAAGTAGGGAGAAAGTAGGGAGCAACTGGAGCGCATGTAGGGTGCAACAAGGGCACAACTAGGGAGAATGCAGGGCGCAACTAGGGGGCAACTATGTCACAACTAGGGTGCAACTAGGGCACAATTAGGGCACAACTGGGAGGCAAGTGGGGTGCAAGTAGGGCACAACTAGGGCAAAACAAGGCCACAACTAGGGTGAAACTAGGGCGTAGCTTGTGCCCAGCTAAGACAAAACTAGGGCGTAACTATCCGCAAGTAGGGCGTAACTTGGACGCAAGTATGGCGTAAGCAGGGCTGAACTAGGGCAAAGCTAGGGCGCAACTAGGGTACAACTAGGGTGCAACTAGGGCGTAGGTAGTGTGCAGCTGAGGCACAAGCAGGTCGTAACTAGGGCGCAAGTAGGGCGCATCTAGAGCGCAAGCAGGAAGCAATGAGGGTGCGACTACGGCGCAACTACGGTGCAACTAGGAAGCAAGTAGGGCGTAACTAGGGTGTAACATGGGTGCAATAAGTGTGCAACTAGGGTGCAAGTAGGGCGTACGTAAGGCCAAAGTAGAGCGCAACTAGGTGGCAACTAGGGCAAAACTAGTGTGCAAGCATGGCATATGTAGGGCACAAGTAGGGCACTTCTAGGGGGCAACTAGGGTGCAACTATGGCACAAGTAGGGTGCAAGCAAGGCGCAACTAGGACGCAACGAGGAAGATAAGTGGGTTGCAACAAGCGCGCAACTAGGATGAAACTAGGGTGCAACTATGGTGCTGCACGGGCATAACTAGGGCACAAGTAGGGCACTACTAGGGGGCAACTAGGGTGCAACTAGGGTGCAACTATGGCACAAGTAGGGTGCAAGCAAGGCGCAACTAGGACGCAACGAGGAAGATAAGTGGGTTGCAACAAGCGCGCAACTAGGATGAAACTAGGGTGCAACTATGGTGCTGCACGGGCATAACTAGGGCACAAGTGGGGCACCATTGAACAAGAATAGGGCCCAAATAGGGCACAACTAGTGCTCAACTAGGATACAACTAGTGCGCATTTAGGACATAGCTAGTGCCTAACTAAGGTGCAACTAGGGTTGAACTAGAATGCAATGAGGGCACAAGTAGGGGGCAAGTAGGTCGCAATTAGGGTGCACTAGGGTACAACTAGGGCGTAGCTAGTGCCCAACTAAGGCGCAACTTGGGTGCAACTATGATGCAAGAAGGGCGCAAATAGGGCACAAGTATGGCCCACGTTGGGCGCAACTTGGGTGCAACTAGAGGCAACAAGGGTGCAAGTAGGGTGCAGGTACGACACAAACTAGGGCACAATGAGGGCACACCTAGGGCGCAAGTAGGAAGAAAATAGTGAGCAAGTAATACACAACTAGGGTGCAACTAGGGCACACTAAGGGCGTAAGCAAGGTGCAAGAAGGGCACAACCAGGATGTAACAAGGGTACAAGTAGTGCACAAGTGGGGTGCAACTAGGACGCAACTAAGGCATAGCTAGGGTGGTAGTAGGGCGCAACTAGGGTGTAGCTAGTATCCAACTGAGGCGCGACTAGGGCACAACTAGGGCACAGCTAGGGCGCAACGAGGGCGGAAGTAGGGCGCAAGTAGGGTGCAACTAGGGTGCAACAACAGTGCAACTAGGGTACAACAAGGGCGCAACTAGGGCGCAACTAGGTCATAGCTAGTGCCCTACTAAGGTACAACTAGGGCACAACTAGGGCGCATCAAGGGCGCAAACACGTTGCAAGTACGGCACAAGTATCACGCAACTAGGGCACAATTTGGGCGCATTTAGGACGTAGCTAGTGCGCACCAGAGAAGCAACAAGGACGCAACTAGGACGCAACTAGGACGCAAGTCAAATGCAACTAGGGCACAAGAAGGGTGCAACTAGGGCACAAGTAGGGCACAAGAAGGATGCGACTAGGGCGCAACTATGGTACATCTACTGTGTAAGTAGGACACATGTAGAGTGGAACTAGGGAGCAACTAAAGCGCAGCTAGGGTTCAACTACAGTGCAACTAGGGTGCAATTAGGGTGTAGCTAGTACCGAACTGAGGCACAACTTGGACATAAACAGGGCACAACTAGGGCACAATTAGGGCACGAGTGGTGTGCAAGTAGAGTGTAAGTAGGATGCAATTAGGTCGCAACTAGGGCGCAAATAGGGTGTCACTAGTGCCTAACTGACGCGTATCTAGAGAGAAACTAGGACGCAACTAGGGCACAACTAGGGTGTATGTAGGGCGCAACTATCACGCAAGTAGGGTGCAACTAAACCTTACTGAGCCGCAACTAGGGTAAGTGGGATGAAACTCAGGCGCAACTAGGGTGCAAATAGGGCCCAAATAGGGCGAAAGTAGGACGTAACCGGGGCGCAAGTAGGGTGCAACTAGAGCGCAACTAGGGCGCAACTAGGGAGTGCTTAGTGCCAAACCGAGGCGCAACTAGGGTGCAACCAGGGCGCAACTAGGGTGCAACTATTATGCAATAGGAGCGCAAGTAGGGCACAAGTTAGGCGCAAGGAGGGCACAACTTAGGTGTAGCTAGCGCCCAACTCAGGTGCAACTAAGGTGCATCTAGGGCGTAACTACAGCGCAATTAGGGTGCAGCTAAGGAGCAACTAGGGTGCAAGTAGGGCACAAGTACTGCGCAAATAGGGTGCAACTTGGGCACAACTAGGGTGCAACTAAGGTGCAACTGGGGCGTAACTAGGGTGTAGCTAGTGCCCGACTGAGGTGTATCTAGGGCGGAACTAGGACACAACTAGGGGGAAACAAGGGCGCAAGTAGGGTGCAAGTAGGGTGCAACTGGAGTGCAACTAGAGCGCAACAAGGGCACAACTAGGACGTAGGTAGCGGCCGACTAAGCCACAACTAGGGTGCAACTAGGGTGCAACTAAGGCGTAACTAGGGCCAACTAGCGTGCAACTGGGACGCAAGCAGGGCGCAACTTGGGTGCAACTAGGGTGCAACTAGGGCTTACCTTGTGTCCAACAAAGAAAAACCAGTGTGGAACTAGGGCGCAACAAGGGTGCAACTAGGGCACATGTAGGGCGCAAGTAGGTTGCAAGTAAGGCGCAAGTAGGGTGCAACTAGGGCACAACAAGGGCTCAAGTAAGGCGTGACTAGGGCGCAAGTAGGAGGCAACTAGGGTGCAACTAGGGTGCAACTAGGGCAAGAATAGGGCGCAAGTAGGGCGCAACTAGGTCGAAACCAGGACACAACTAGGGCGCAAAAATTGCTTAGCTAGTGCTCAACTGAGGCATAACTAGGGCGCAAGTAGGGTGCAACTAGGGCGCAAGTAGGGCACAACTAGGTTGCAAGTAGGGTGCAACTAGGGGGAACTAAAATCTAACTAAGACTCAACTGGGTCCCAGGTAGGGCACAAGAAGGGTGTAACTAGGACACAACTACAGTACAACTAAGTTGAAAGAAGGGTGTAAGTAGGGAGAAAGTAGGGCGTAACTAGGGTGCAACTAGGGCACAACTAGGGCGTAACTGGGGCGCAAGTATGGTGCAAGCATGGCACAAAAATGGCATAACTAGAGTGCAAGTAGGGTGCAAGTAGGGCGTAAGTAGGGTGTAACAAGGGCGCAACGAGGGCACAACTAGGACGCAACTAGGGCGTAACTAGTGCCGGACTAACGCGCAACTAGGGCGCAACTACGGCACAAGTTGGGCGCAAGTAAGGCGTAAATGGGGTAGAATTAGGCTATAACTATGGCGCAATAAGGGCATAGCTATTGCTGAGGCGCATCTACGGTGCAACTCGAGTGCAACCAAAGTGCAACTAGGGCACAAGAAGAACAAAAATAGGGCGTAGCTATTGTCAAACTGAGGTACAACTATGGCACAACTAGGACGAAACGAGGGCGTAACAAAGGCATGTTGAAAACAGGATCAAGCCGGCGTTGGTCTTCTTGAATTCATTGCACGAAGAATCTTGCACCAGCAGCATTGAACAGGAGTCAGACAGAATCTTCTTTAACTCCAGCTACCGGCTACAGATTTTACTACAAGTGTTGAATCGTGCAAGTCTGCTAGGAACAGTTAGAATGATCACACAAGATTCGTGAACTATATGGGTGGGATGAGTTCCGTTGCAACATGAGCAGAGATGTCGGCACCTCCGAGGTCTCTAGTGCGAAGGATAGGGAGCGAGATGTTTATCCCACGTCCACACCTAGATGTAAAGGAGGTGAGTGAGGTCAAACTCCTGCCCTGCCTCTATTTGTTTAATGCACACTCGGAGCAACATCTCCCGGAGATACTGAGATACCCCTTTTTATTCATCGGATACCCAACTTTAGTTGGAATCTGCCGGGTTGTGATGGCAACCTTCCAACAAGGCACAAGTAGGGCGTAAGTAGGGCGTAAGCACGGCTCAAGTAGGGCGCGAGTAGGGCTAAACTAAGGTGCAACTAGAGCGTAGCTAGTGCCCTTGTGGCGCAACTAGGGCGCAACAAGGATGCAAGTAGGGCGTAACTAGGGCACAAGCTGGGCGCAATTAGGACACAAGAAGGGCGCAACTAGGCCGCAACTAGGGTTCAAGAAGGGCGCAGTAGGGCGTAAGGAGGATGAAACTAGGGCACAACTAGGGCGCAAATAGAGTGTAAGTAGGGCGCAAGTAGGATGCAACAAAGACTCAACTAGGGTAAAACTAGGGCATAAGTAAGGCGTAAGTAGACTCAAGTAGGGCAGAATGAGAGTGCAACTAGTGCGCAACTAGGGAAGAAGTAGAGCGCAAGTAGGGCCCAACTAGGATGCAACTAGGGTGCAACTAGGACGCCAATAGGGTGCTACTAGGGCACAAACACGGATAGAGAGAAATTTTGCGACGGGTGCAACCATCTTGTTGTAATGTACACCCTCAGTTTGCACGTACCCCATCAGAACCAGCTGTGCTTTGTACTTGAGCACCTTACCATCAGCACCGTGCTTGCACTAGAATATCCACCTGCAGCCAATCACCCGGCTGCCACATGGAGCTTACGCGAGATTCCAGGTCTCATTCTTCATGATTGACTTGTATTCCCCAATCTTCTGGATTGTCATTTTGCATGGCTTTGCTGAATATCGTTGGGTCGTGAGAGATGGTAAGGAAGACGAGCTAGAGGTCAGAATATTCCTTTGAAGATGAAAAAGAACACACATTCAGCACCTCCTCACCCGGCCTCTGTTTGCTTGCAAGGCGCTCAAATTACCTCATTGGCTCCATAGTACCATCTGCACCATGGTTGAGACGTGTAGACCTCTGTGGCAGCTGTTACTGCTTTCTCAGCTGCTCCTCAATGTCTACTTTGGTTACCGGCTGCTCCACCTCCTCAGATTCTTCTGCTGCCCTATCCATGCCTCCTCCGGCGTCATCAGGTGTATGACACGTGTTGGGCTCCGGTTTTTCATGTAAACAAAGGTGTTAACTGCCTCCGCCTAGCCTTTAGGCGGGAGCTCAGCATCCTTGTGCATGCTACATACACGCTCCATGAGCGTGCGGTTGGCACGCTTAGCCATGCCATTCAGCTGCGGCGATGCACGTGGCGTCACCTCATGCTGGATCCCGCGATTCTTGAGGAATTCAGGAAATTCATTGGATATGTACTTGCCTCTGCCATGGGTGTGAAGCACCTTTGCCACCCTCATTCTGTGCAGCAGCCACCCATGCCTTGAATGTGTCAAAACATTCATCCTTCCTGTATAGGAAGAACACCCATGTCCTTCATGAATTGTCATCAACAAAAGAGAGAAAGAAATGCTTTCCGGACAAGGATTGTGATGGCATGGGCGCACACTCATCAGAATGCACAAGAGAGAGAATCTCAGCTGTTGCCTTTCCCTCCCTTGTGAATGGATTTTTGGCTTGCTTCCCTTCAATGCAGTTCTCATAGGCCGACACATCGGGCTGCTTCATCTCCTTTAGTAATAGGCCGCACACCATCTGCTGCATGGAGATGATTGTGCCAAAGCTAAGGTTTCCAAGCCAGAAAACCCACAGGCTGATGTTTTTATCTCCCACTCATGCAGTTGCTACTGAGGCAGTTCCCTTTTCCGAAGCCATGAAAAGACGGTAGAGGCCATCGTCATCGTCCGCCTTTGCAAGCACCTGGCCCGCAGGCTCTTACATGGCACAACCACCATTCTCAATGCAGACCTGCAGGCCTTGGGAGATGAAAAAGGAAACAGAGAGGAGGTTGTCTGCAAGCCGTGGAACATGGAACACCTCCTTCACACAACGTTTGACATGCTTCCCCTCGAAAGAAGTATAGAAGATAACCTCACCCTCTCCTACCGCCATTTGCACATGATTTTCATCCATGTATACTCTTTAAGGCTCAATAGCGGTGTAGAAAAGAAACCACACCCGGCGACAGGTCATGTGCCGAGTGGCTCCTGAGTCAATGATCCAGAACAAGGAAGTGTTGGCAGAGACGTGCAGGATCCGGATGGTGCTCACGAGTCCAATCTATCAATCAGCGGCGATGGCGGAGGCGTGAGGCTGTTTCCGCGCTCCTACCTTAGGTGCCAGGTCTGCCATCTTCTTCTGGTGTTTGTGCACCCAAGGGCCTGGCCTTTTGCAATAGTGGCACTTTCCCTTCTTCTTTCCTCCACCTCTGTCGCCGTTGGTTGATGCAGCACCATCCCCGTGACTCATGTTGATGACAAGGGCTACGTCCAGTCCGCTTCCTCTTTCTCCCTTGTTGCGGTGCTCCTCCTCAAACAACAAGTTCTCCTCCACTTCATCAAGCAAGAGCTTGTCACCACGCTGGTCCAGGGCAACAATGAGAGGTATGTAGCTGCTAGATAGGCCTTAGAGGATGGTCAGCATAAGAACACGTTCCTTGATAGGGTCGTTAATCACAGCAAGCTGGTCAGCAACAGATTTCACCATGTAGAGATAATCGATCAAGGAGACTGAATCATCCATCTTCATGGTGTGAAAGCAACAACGCAGCGGCATGTCCATGAGATTGCTTTGGAAGCACAGGTGGACTCAAGCTTGTTCCAAACCTCTCTTGGGGTGAGGATGCCGCAGACATGGAGTTGCTGTCATTCGGCGAGGTGGAGGTAGATGGTGGCAAGTACGTGGTCCCGCTTTTCGCGGTGGGTACGGGCCTCTGCAGCGGAGAGTGAGGATTCAACTGAGTTAGCCTCACTCACGTGGCTCCAGATTCCCTTCTCCATCAGAACCATCTTCATGTTGTTTCTCCAGTAGAAGAAGTTCTTGCCATCCAACTTGACAATGTTGCCGTCGGCCACCACAGAAGCGGATGTTGCCATGTCGACTGCAAAATTGGCCCACAAACGGCCTCTCTCACACACCAGTGTGCAAGGGATGCCTCAAAGTCAAGGCAAGGCCTTTTTCTGGCTCTAATATTAGTGAAACAGTCAACAGCAGCCCTGAGTGAGGTGATGAAGCTGCCCAAGAGTCGCTAGGCAGGACCAATTGTATGTGAGAGACAAGTTGTAGGTTGTAGAGACAAAGAAAATTGCAGCCTGTGAAGTTTTGTGGAAAGCGCAAATGGCTGGTTTCACTCATGGAAAACAAATTCATTATCACATCGTTCTAAAAAGCCTATGTAAGTCTCATTTTGCACATGAAGCTTGAAGAAAAACTCTGTCAAAGTTCACCTCGTAGCACACTCCGAGCCTAGCGGGATGAGAGGCAGTCACACTCTCACACAAGAGAGTTACCATCCTTGCCATGTGCACAACCAATAATCTTGGTGGGGATCTTCCTTGAAGCTTCCTGAATTTCCTCCTGCTGTCTTTGTACATTGAAGGCCCCTCTAGACCTCCCTGGCTAATTGTTCTAGCCGTCATTGGTGCTGGTAGTGCGGGAGCCGTCACTTGAACCTGACCCATTCCCACCAAACCTTGACAATCCATATCTCCCTCAAACGGATTCCAAATCAAGTTCCGTGAAGTACTACAGAACCAGGAAAATTCCCTCTTTTCATCGGTTGTGCCAGAGGATCTTTATCAAGCAACCAACTTTGGTCATTCTTTTGGCACCCATATCCAACACTTCTACCCAATTAAGGCACAACTAGGGCGAAACTAGGATGAAGTTAGGGCACAAGTAGGGTGCAACTTGGGTGCAAGTATGGCACAAGTAGGTCGCAAGTACGGTGCAAGTAGGGTGCAAATAGTGTACAACTAGGGCACAATAAGGGCGTGACTAGGGAGAAATCAGGGCGCAACTAGGGTGCAACTTATGCACAACTAGGGCGCAACTAGGGCACAAGTAGAGCGCAAGTAGGGCGCAAGTAGGGCTCAACTAGGGCGCAATTAGGGCCCAATAAAGACGCTAGAAGGGCACAAGTAGGTTGCAAGTACCGTACAACTAGGGCCCAACTAGGGCACAATTTGGCGCAAGGTTTGCGCAAGTGGGGCAAAACTAGGGCGCAACTAGAGCGCAACTAGGGCACAAGTCGGGCTCAATGAGGGTGCAACTGGGGTGCAACTAGGGTGCAACTGGGGTGCAACTAGGGTGCAACAAGGTAGCAAGTAGGGTACAACTAGGGCGCAGCTAGGACACAACCAGGGGGAAACTAGGTCTTAGCTACTCTCCAAGTGAGGCGCAAATAGACCACAACCAGGGCGCAATTTAGGCGCAACTAGAGCTCAAGTAGGACCCAACTAGGGCGCAAGTAAGGCAAAATTAGGCCACAATGAGGGCAAAAGTAGGGCACAACTAGTGCGCAAGAAGATGGCAACAATGGAGCAAGTAGGGTACAACTGGGGCGCAACTAGGGTGCAACTAGGGTGCAACTAGGGCGTAACTAGGGCGCAACTAGGGCACAACTAGGGCGGAAGAAGGGAGCAGGTAAGGCGCAAGTAGGGCGTAGCTACGGCGTAGTTAGTGCCCAACTAAGGTGTAAATAATGCGCGATATATGCGCAACTAGGGCGCAACTAGGGTGAAATAGGTCTGCAAGAACAGCTCAAAGTGGGCACAAGTAGAGTGCAACTAGGGCGCAGCTAGTGCCCAACTGAGGTCTAAGTAGTGCGCAACTAGGGCAAAACTAGGGCGCAACTAGGCGCAATTAGGGTGCATGTGGGGTGCAAGCGGGGAATAAGTGAGGTGCAAAGAAGCCCCAACTAGGGCACAATTAGGGTACAATGAGGGTGCAACTAATGTGCAACTAGGGTGTAGCTTGTGCCCAACTGGGGTGCAACTGGAGCGTACATGGGGTGCAAATAGGGTGCAACTAGGGTGCAAATAGGTCGTAAGTAGGGTGGGACTAGGGCGCAACTAGGGCGCAACTAGGGTGTACCTAGTGCCCAATTGAACCGCAACTAGGGCACAACTAGAGCACAACTACTCCGCAACTTATGTGTAGCTAGGGCGCAACTAGGGCCCAAGAAGGGCGCAGGTAGGACGCAACTAGGGGAAAACTAGTGCACAAATAGGTTGCAGCTAAGGCATAGCTTATGTTAGGCTAAGGCGCAACTAAGGCAGAACTAGGATGAATCTAGGATGCAACAAGGGTGCAAGTAGGGCGCAACTAGGGTACAAAGCATGGTTCAACTAGGGCGTAAGTAAGGCGAAACTAGGTTGCAAGAAGGGTGCAAGTAGGGTGCAACTAGGGTGCAACTAGATTGTAAGTAGGGTGTGACTAGGGCACAAGTAGGGCAAAAATAGGAGGCAACTAGGGCACAACTAGGGCGCAACTAGGGTACAACTAGGGCGCAGCAAGGGCTTCGCCAGTGCCCAACCTAGGCGCAGCTAGGATACGAATAGGACGCAACAGGGTGCAAGTATGGTGCAACGAGGGCACAAGTAGGGCACAACTAGGGCGCAACTAAGGTGCAACTAGGAATAAACTAGGTCGCAAGTATGAAGCAATAAGGGTGCAACTAGAGCGCAAATATGACAAAATAAAGGTGAAAGAAGGGCATAAGAAGGGTGCAGGGAGGGTGCAACTAGGAGGGAACTAGGGCGCAACTCGGGCACAAGTGTGGCACAAGTAGGGCGCATCTAGAGCACAACTAGGGTGCAACTAGGGCGCAACTTTGATGCAAATAGGGTGCGAGTAAGGTGAAACTAGGGTGCAACTTGGGCGCAACCAGGGTGCGAGGAAGGCAAAAGTACGATGCAAATAAGGCGCAACTAGGAAACAACTAGGGTGCAACTAGGATGTAGCTAGTGTCCAACTGGGGTGCAAGTAGAGCGCATCTGGGGTGTAAGTCGGGCACAACTAGGGTGCAAGTAGGGTGCAACTTGGGCGCAAGTAGGGCACAAGTAGGGCGCAACTAGGGCTCTAGTAGGCCACAACTAGGGCGCAACTATGATGTAGCTTGTGGCCTACTGAGGCGGAACTAGGGCGCACCCAGGGTGCAAGTAGGGCACAACCATGGAGCAAGTAGGGCGCAACTACAGCATAAGTAGGGTGCAATTCGGGCACAACTAGGGCAGGAGAAGTGTGCAAGTGAGATGCAACAAGGGTGCAACTGAGACGCAACTAGGGTGCAACTAGCGCACAAGTAGGAGGCAAGAAGGATGCAACTAGGGTGTAACTATGGTAGAACTAGGGAACAAGTAGGAAACAAACAAGGTGTAAGTAAGGTGAAACGAGGGCGTAACTAGAGAGGAACTAGAGCGCAATTAGAGTGGAACTAGTGCACAACTAGGTCGCAACAAGGGTGTAACTAGGGCGCAACTAGAGCAGACTTAGGGCAAGACTAGTGCACAACAAAGGTGCAACTAGGGTGTCACTAGGGCGCAAGTAGGGCACAACCAGGGCCCAATCATGGCATCACTAGGGTACAAGTAGGGCACAAGTAGGGCACAACTATTGCGCAACTAAGGTGCAACTTGGGCTCAATTAGGGCAAAACTAGGTCACAACTAGGGCACAAGTAGGGCACAACTAGGGCGCAACTAGGGTGCAACTAGGGCACAACTAGGTTGTAGCTAGTGCCCAATTGAGTTCCACCTACGGTGTAACTAGTGCAAAGGTATGCACAACTAGGGCGCAAGTTGGGCGCAACTAGGGTGCAACTAGGTCGCAAATAAGGTGCATCTAGTGCACGAAGAAGGTGCAAGTAGGACATAACTAGATTACTACTAGGAAGAAACTAGGGCACAAGTAGGGCATAAAGAGCGCAAAAGTAGTGCAGAACTAAAGGTGCAACTAGGGTGCAACTAGGGCAAAAGTAGGGTGCAAGTAGGGCTCCATTCGGGCACAACTAGGGTGGAACTAGGGCGCCACTAGGGTGCAAGTAGGGCGCAAGTAGGGAGCATCTAAGGCGCAAGTAGGGTGCAACTAGGGCACAACTAGGATGAAACTAGGGTGAAACTAGGGCTCAACTAGGGCACAACTAGGGTACAACTAGGGTGCATGTAGGGTGAAAGTAGAGAGTATCCAGGACACAACTGGGTGCAACTTGGGTTCAACTAGGGCACAACTAGGTCATAGCCAGTGCTCAACTAAGGCGCAATGAGAGCACAACTAGGGCGCAACGAGGCTTCAACTAGGGCGCAAGAAAGGTGCAAGTAGTGCGCAAGCAGAGCGCAACTAGGGCATAACAAGGGCAAAACTAGGGCGTACTTAGTGGCCAAATGATGTGCAACTAGTGCACAGATACGGTGCAACTAGGGCACTACTTGGGCACAAGTAAGGTGCAACTAGGACAAAGTAAGGCCCAAGCAGGATGCAAGAAGGGTGCAAGTAGGGTGCAACTAGAGCCCAACTAGGGCACAACTAGGGCGCAAGTAGGACAGAAGTATGGCGCAACTAGGGTGGATTTATGGTGCAACTAGGCCAAAACTAGGCCACAAGTAGGGCCCAAGTAGGGCAAAACTAGGGCACAACTATGGTGCAATGAGGGCACAACTAGGGTACCATTAATGCACAAGTAGGGCTCAACTATGGCGCAACCAGGGCGCAACTAGAGCGCAATTGTGGTTCAACTAGGGTGCAACTAGAGTGTAGCTAGTGCCTTACTTATGCACAACTGGGGCGTAACTAGGGCGTAACTAGGGCACAACAAGGACACAACTAGGGTGCAAGTCGGGCTCAACTAGGGTGCAACTAGGGTGCAGCTAGGGTAATGCCTTGTCGAGGTCATCGCATTTATGGGATGCCTCTCACGGGGGCAGGTATTGCCACTAATGATCACGGTCGAGTTCCATGATGCTCTGCTTGACATGGGCCAACAGGGTGGCCAACGCCAAATTCTGCTCTGATGTTGTTAAAGCGTGGAAGATAGCCTCTATAGCCTTGCGCTGTCTGTGTAGCTTTACCCACGCTAGGAGGGTAAACATTGCATACATACCTTCAAGGCGTCCCACCTTCCGGAGAAGGCTTTCGTCCGCGATGACGCTCGTCATCGATAGGGCCATCCCCACTCCTGTAGGTGGTGCTGGACTCCTACTGTTGGTGGTGATCTTGAGTTGGCTAGCCGCTTCGGCATCCAAATCAACAAGCCTCTAGCTTGATTTTGAATTTCCTTTGTGACGGCGTTGTTTGGCTTGTCCTTGCAAAAACTTCATTCTTGGCTACTTTTGGCGCTTTACCAGCTCCTTAGAGCCATGTGCTACAGACAACATCAGGAAATGTAGGGAACGTCTTCCCCTTCTCAAGATGCGGCTTGATTTTGTCGCATGACAATGGCAGATCATAATCCTCATCATCTTTGCCATCATTGGCATCGTGCTCCCTGTCAGGATCCACCCCCAGTTAATCTTCCTCAAGCGCGTCATCCTTTGCATTGGGGTGACCCACGTGCATGTCGACATGCTTGTCAAGTCTTGTCTTTTGCGTTACAGTTGCCTTTGGTTTGGCTACCGTGCTCGTGTCAGTAGCTTCCAAAATGTAGAGTCCACGGAGGGCATGTGTTAAGGTTGCACCACACTGCCCTAGCTGGTCTTGGATAGTCCGGCACATGCCATTGCATCACTTGCGCAACTAGCAACCAATGGCCAGTGTGAGTGTCGCCCCAGGACCTCAATGAGGTTTTGCCTCTCAAAGTAACCTTGCTCTCACTATGAGTGAGTCAATTACAAAGTTAAACTGTATCTGTACAGGCATCCATGGTCAGCATGATTACATGGTAGTTAACTGTTTTTCTAGGCTGCCACAGTCAGCACACTCATGTCGGTCTTAGCGCACACCCAAAGCCCTTCAAGAAATTAATCATTGCTCAAAAAGGTGAGGAGGAGGGGGTGTCAACTCTAACTAATTGTACCCCTATACAATCTTGTACTCCTTTTCCTCTTGTCTTTCTTTGCCTCCCCTTCACTCTTCTTTGTGCGTCTCCCACCCCTTGACGACATCTTACTTGAGCCAATGGTGTTAAAGAAGCCGCAAAAAATATTCAAACTGTCTTCTTTCCTCTTTTAGGGTGTCCTGTGGCTAAGAGAGCCCCTAGCATTGGGAATAAGTGCTGCCCCAATCTCTTGGATGAAGGAGAGACAAGGAAACATTCAAAATGCAGGCACATTGGTGGTTTTGGGGGTGGCCACTTCCCACCCCGTCCAACAAAAATCCACCCAGCTCCCTCATGTGAAGGAGCTCAAAGAAATTGGGTGGGAGAAGTAGGGCTATTGAAGAGCGTTCTAGCCAACTATTCAGTGATTGAAATGGATCACTATGGACGCCATACCCCCCTTTGGCCTTTTAACCGCTTCCATATAGGGTCTAGTGGCATTCAACATGCAGCATAGCCGTTGGAACCGTTGCATGGTAATTTGAGGGTGTCGTTTAGATTTGAGAACAACTGTAACTGGTCAGGTCCCCAGCTCTTGCACTTAGGTAATCCTTGGATTGCACAAAATGGCATCCAGAGCGTGATTGAGGGGTTCTCCCCTTTGTGTCACTTTAGGGGCAACTATCATCAATGACCTGTGTAGGGAGACTTAAATGTTTTAAGTCTCCAGAGCCCTATCTCTGTTCTTACCTCGCCTCCTCATTTTTGGTCCCAAACGAGGTGGGTATTCCTTCAAACTCATGACTTTGCATGCGTTTTTCATAAACAAAACTCAAAGTTTGGAACAAAAAGAATTGAGTTTAATTTTTGAGGTGACAAAGCAAAATGTTTGTGTGCAAGGCACGTCCGGTGATTTTTCCCTGGCGCTAAATGTTTTTCTTGCGCCTCACTCCCTCACCCTCAATCCCTCGCCTTGCTTAGTTGAGGAGGCACGGATGATAGAGTGAGGATGAGGGCTCGAGGCCACAGGCCTTGGCCCTTGAGGAATCACAGCCTCCATGCTGCCCATTAAGCCACCAGCTCAATCGGTGGCTGGTGGCTCGCCGATGGGTGTCCGGCCGATCACTTGATCGGCCGTCGGCCACCTAGCCGGCTGGTAGCAGATCAGCCGGTAGCCAGTGACTGGCTGGCAAACGGCCAACCCTCGCAATAGCAAGGGTTAGCTTGCGACCAACCCCTTGCTATCGCGAGGTGAGAGGGTCAAACTGGCTCTGCCATTACAACAAAAAAGAAAAAAAGAATAGAAAAAACCGCAGAATGAAATTTGAATAGTATAAAACAAATAGTAAAACTAAATAATTGAATCGGATAGTAAAAACCAAATATGAAAAACCAAAGTTCAAACCAAATAGCACAAAATAAAACAGTAAAATCAAGGTGATAGAAACCCAGTATTGAAAACAAAGTAGTTAAAACCACATAATAAACAAAAAATAGTGAAAAACAAGAGTGAAAACCAAATAATAGAAAAGCGTACAACAGAAAAATACAAACCAAAGAGTTAAAAACCAACAAAAATGTTGGAAAAAATAAATCGTAGAAAACAATTAGTACAATCCACTTTGTAAGAACCAAATAGTAGAAATGAACAAACACAAATAAGCAGGAAAACTAGAAAATCAGGAGAAAACAGATACTAAAATCAAAAGGAAAAACCAATTAGTAAAACATAAATAGTGAAAATGAAACGCCGAAAACCAAAAAGTAAAAATAAAAGATACAAGTATAGTAATTAAAATGAATTTTTAAACAAAAAATTATTTCAATGCCAAAATTCAGAAACAGATAAAAAAACAAACAGTAACAACAAAAACGTTAAAAGAAAAAAGTAAAATGAAAAGGTAAAACAAAATAGTAAAAAAAAGAACGGACCAAATAGTAAAAAACAAATTGTAATAAGAAAACTGTAAAAGCCACATAGACGAAATGAAAAATTAAAAATCAAATAGTAAATAAATATTAAAAGGCAAATAGCAAATAACAAAAAGGCAAAATCAAATTTTGAAATTAAAATAGAAACCATGAAAAAGAAATGCTAAAATTAGAAATAAACACAAAAATTTTAAAAACTTAAAAGTAAAGGCTCACTGGTAAACATTAAGATATGTAAACCAAAGTGTACACAAATTGAAATAATAAAGTTAAAACATGGAAAACCAAGTATTTGGAACCCAAATAGTAAAAAACACAAACTAAAAAACCAAAAAATAAAAAATAAAGCACTTTAAATTGAATACTGAAAACTAAAAACTTAATACCAAATAATACCAAAAAAAGTAAAAATTAAAGATTAGAAATTCAACAGTAAAAACTGAATCTGAAAATAGAAATAGTTGGAAAAAAGGTTCTAGCAAAATAGTAAAAACAAAACCATAAAAAGAAATTTATAAAACCCAGAACCTTGAAAACAAAGTAAAATACTACATAGTAAAAATAAATAGTAAAAATGGGATACTAAAGAAGATGAAGTAAATTAAAACATTAAAAAAAGAATTGTTCAATGGGCTAGGAAAAGTGGAATACATTGAAAACCGGATTATGAAAACAATAGTGTTGAGACAAGTTAACGTTAGGGGAGAGTATAGAGGCGGAAGTGGATCAAGGCGAAGTTACAAAAGTTAGGAACGATGAATAATGCGACAATGACAAAGACAAAGAGTACATGGGCGAGGTCTCTCACATGAGGGAACAACCACCTTGCCCACCAATAATCTGCATCATAAGCAGACTCGGGCCTAACCACTCCTTTTTCTAGAAATACACTGAACAGATCTCGTGTGAATGACGGATCTCGCTATTTCTTGGACTCACAACGTTCAACACGACTATGCAAGCAGAATCTAGTGCATCTAGTGCATCTAGTGCATCTAGTGCATCTAGTGCATCTAGTGCATCTAGTGCAGAATCTAGTGCAAGCAGAATCTAGTGCACGTGAAATGCTATGTGCTCTAAATATGGCTCCCGCACAGCGACGGGTCTCGCCAACAATATCACACTGTTTAACATGACTAGGGAAGCGGAGATTGGAGAGACCCGCTCGGGTCAACATGACTATGCAAGCAGAATCTAGTGCATGCGGAATGGTACATGCTCTAAATGTGGCTCCCGCACAGTGACGGGTCTAGCTAACAATATCACAATGATGAGCTATGCAAGGAGGGATGAGACAAAGGAATGCTAAACTTGGAACTCACACAATGGTGGGCCTCACCGTTGACAAAGTGAGCTATGCAAGAAAGGGCGAGGTAAGGACACACTCAACATGGCTCCCACACGATGGTGGGTCTCGCCGGTACAACAGATGATCATTGCAAGATCACAATGAGGAGAGGAGGATGTGAGAGCAGTGGGGTGGGGAAGGGGTCATGGGACAGGGAGCTTGGAGTCAGGGCAGAGCAGTGCGTGGATGTTGTCAATCAGCAAAGGAAGAGACACGGAGGACGAGGTGGAGATTTGTGACTCCCTGAGACCTAGCGCGGTGGTGACTGAAGGGAAGCGCTGGACAAGGGTGAGCAGTTGCTAACGAAAATCACTGACAGCGGAAGGTGGAAGGCAGGAAGTGGGCAAAGGCAAGTGCACAGGAACGGCGGATGGAAATGAGGAAGAGACGGGTGTCAACGGAGGGATGAGGCAATGGCAGAGGTGTTGACGGGATCGCTTGGTGGCACGAGCCAAAAAGGGTGGAGGAGAGGAAGAAACAGGAGAAGGAAGTGAAAGGGGAGTGATGGGAGATGCGGAGGGAGGAGGGGACAGGGGTGATGTGGCAGTATAGGAGGGTGATGAAGAGGCAGACAAAGTCTTACTAGAGACACGGAGGAAAGGGGGGCAGAGGGAAGGTGGGAAGGTGGAGGCGGAGATGGTGGAGGGAGAGGAGGGGGAGGATACAAGTGAGGGAGAAGGCTGAGGAGGGGAGGAGAGGATGAAGGTGGGGGGTGAGGAGGCAAGAGGCATGCAAGTCGGAGTAGTGGGGACGAGGGAGGGGAGGATGGAGGATGAGGCGGGGGGCAATGTAGAGAGGGAAGTGGGAGAGGAAGGGACATGTGGATGTTGAAGAGGACGGACATGAGATGGGGATCGAGGAGAGGGCACGGGTGATGCGAAAGGGGAGTAAGGTTGTGAAGAGGCAGGCGAGGGCTGGCATGAGATGATGAGGCAAGGAGGGAGGAGGGAAGATGGGGAGGTGGGGGTGGAGATGATGGAGGGAGAGGAGAGGGAGGATACGGGTGAGAGAGAAGGTCAAGGAGGAGAGGGGGGACTGAGGGTGGAGAAGGAGGTGGAGGGTGAGGAGGAAAGATATGTAGGGGATGAGGGGGAAATAAGAGGGGAGAGGTCAGGCACAACAACAAGAGATCAGAGCATGAGGTGAGCAATGGCAGGGGAGAGAGAGCAAGGGCAAGGAGTGGAGGATGTCACATGGATGGCATCAGTGAAGACGTGGACAGCACGGAGCAGATGGAGGGGGCATGACGATGCATGGATCGTAGCCAGGCTGGCAAATTGGGCGGCGAAGACGAGAAGACGTGAGAGGAGGAAGTGAGGAGAAAAGGACACAGGGGAGACACTTCAGAGACTACACGGGACCCACAACGGAGGGCAACATGGACAAGACTTCCAAACATGCATGGGGTTGGCATAGTAAAAGCAAGGTAGAGGAAAATGGGGAGTGACCACAGAGAGACGAGGACAGATAGGGGGTGGTATGCAAGAGGAGTTAGAATGAGGAGGGGGGGAAAAGGGGGGAGGGAAGGGGAAGGCCAAGGATGGGGCAAAGGCGGGCAACAAGAGGAGGGTGGGCAGAGGAGAGACACCGGAGGGCGACATGACAAGAATCAAGAAAGGGGAATGCCAAACAGAGAGGAGGCCAAGAGCAAAAGAAGGAGAGAAAGGAAGAGATAGGAAGGGTGTTGATGCCGATGGTGACAGCGATGGCGATGGTGATGGTGATTGCGATGGCGATGGCGATTAAAAGGATGAGGATGGTGAAAAACGGGAGGAAGAGGATGAGGAGAAATAGGTGGGAAAGAGGGCGACACTGATGGCGATGGAGAGGAAGATGGCGATGATGATGATGTTGACGATGATGGTGTTGACGATGAGGAAGATGAGGACGATGCAAGAGGGAGGGAGGTGGGGAGGAAGGGAGGGTGGAATGAGGGATCAAATGGGAATGAGAAGGGACAGACGTGGAGGTGACGGAGGGGAGAGGGAAAGAAATATATAGAGAGAGAGAGAGAGAGAGAGAGAGAGAGAGAGAG
>SZWC01011199.1:51024-86879 GCA_023375785.1 Penium margaritaceum | reverse complement strand
AGCAGTTGCTCAAACTTAGGTCTTTGAATCGAGGTCTGCAACTCATGGAGCTGGAATCTGAAGTGGATAAAATTTAGCCATACAGAAGGAGGGGATTGTTATTCCACAAAACTTTAAGAAAACTCGTCATGGCTGCTCAACCAACCAGACTGAAGACATCCTCTGCAAGGAAAAAGAACTTTCTGAAGGATGCAGAACAGCAGTTGCAAGTCCTTCCCCGCATCTTTCACGTGGTCACAATTACTGTTCCAGAATGCTAATTGCAGCAAGGCAGCAAAAAGACAGCTCACTGTCCAGGGACTGCACAGCCCACCTCAAGCGGACGGGATAAACTGTTTGAGAATTCCCCACCAGGAACCCATAGTGGCTCATGTGCTATTGAAAATGTTTATTGCACCTATGCACTGATACATATGTGCACAATGTTCTTCTGGTACCCTAAACAGTAAGCGCTTCCGAGTCAATGGAGGCTGTTCTGTTGGCGTCTTGTCAAGTTAGAAAAAAATAGCACGTGTAGGTCATTATGGTTTAGAATAGCCTAGATAACATGGTGTTAATGTGTAACGGAAAGCAATAATGCAATGACAATATGCCTTCATTTTCACATGTTAAAGCCACTTTTTTTAAGAAATGTACTGCAAAGCTTAATAAATTGCCCTATTTGTTAAACCTCCATGCTGATGGACAAGGTACTTTTTTTAAGAAATGTACTCATTGGCAATTATTCTAGGTCAGAAGCCCTGAATGTAGCAATCATTTCCAAACAATGTGAGTCATGTGACAGAATAGCTGCTACTGTCACTCGAGTGAGACAGAAGCTGAATGTAGACCGTTTCAAATTCCACTCCGTTTCCTTCTGCGCACTTAGTACATATAATCTATGACATGTACATGAGAAGCATGTAGCTGGATTCAAATCTGCTCTAGACCATCACACAATATAAGAAGCCGGCGAGCAACCAGTTGCTAGAAGAAAAAATTGCAAGAAGCAGAGGCAACCTTCAGCATGTTGCAAACATGGCTGCTAAGGTCGGTTGAACCAAACCTGACAGGAGGATGAGTGCAGATAATGGCTGTTGTGTACCTAATGAAAACCTTGATGGCTGTGGTGAATGCAGCTCCTCGCCCTAGGAAGGCTCTTTGCATCCTTGGACTAAAAATCGTGGCCAGAGACTAGCCTGAGCCATTATGGTCAAAGCACCCTTGATGGTGGCACGCTTTCAATCATTAGCCACGCCATTCCACTATGGCTAAAACGGGGCAGTGAGTTTGAGAGTGAATTCCTTGGCTTTGAAAGAAAAGGAAAAATGCAAGATAACTCAGCATAATGACCAGTGCATCAGTGTAGAAGCTTGTACCTACGCGAGTAGTTTTCAGTCACGTACTGAAACACCGAGCATTTATAGGAAATCACTGTGGATGCTACAATCACAGCCACATGAACCAATACTGGTCATCAATGATGCTAAGGATGTATTTCTCATGCTCAGCAAGAGACACACCCTGGGCAGGGCCCAAAACATGCGTGTGGAGCGCTCTTAACAGAGGAGAAAGGGGGAGCAGAATAAACTGCATGTTGCTGATGATGCAAACCACAACAAAGGAGGGTGCAGATAATTTTGGATTTGCAAGCATATGAGCAGGGAGGGTGTGGAAAAGTCATGCAGCCATTTTTTAGGGGAAAGGAGAAGTCGAACAGTGAAGGATAGGAGAACGGGTATCTCTAAAGTGGACAGAGACTGATTGAGATCCATGTATGCCCAATGGTAGCTTTTTCAAGCACTGATTTTCTAGTGCATTGTAGTGCGCGTGATAGTGCACTAAGGAATGAGTGCATCGTAAAAGTGCAATCCAGAAAAACCATGTCCATTTCCTCTTTCTAGAAACCTATCTCTACATCTCTCATAATCTCAATCTCTCCAACTTTTTCCTCTTTCCTCTCTCTCTCTCTCTCTCTCTCTCTCTCTCTATCTATCTATCTATATATCTATCTATCNTTGCATATAGACATATATGTACACATGTATGCATACATATATATATATATATATATATATATATATATATATATATATATATATATATATATATATATATATATGTATGCATACATGTGTACATATATGTCTATATGCAAAGAACATGGATTTCCAAACATGTTTTTGCTTTCATTGACTTTCTACAGTAGAATGAGTCTGCATCAGGAAAAACGTGACCCTTGTAAAACTGTGGGGGGGAATGAACATGATTTTGGATGTTGCACGCTCAAAAACTGCTCACTACGTGGTAGAACATGCCTATACTTTATGAATTGATCAGTAATCGGAACGGATGTCCACAAGAGGGTTCTACACACGATCAGAAACCATTCTCAAACATGATGATGGGTTCAATGGGTGCAAGGTATGCCCCCATTGCAGGTAGAAGTTCATGCACTTGACAAAAGACATTTTCTATGCGCTCTTGATATGTGATGGAACCTTGGCAAGTTGGCAACAAGCGTACCACCAGCTGAGTACAAGATTGTGTGCCTTGCTCTGTGGATGATGTGGCAAACCAATTTCTGCATGTATTGGTAGTATTGACTTACCAAGGCTAGATCTATGTATTCTTACAGAATGAACAAACAAAAAATTGAAAAACATGTCATTTCCCTCAACAAACCTTCCTGCCTAATGGATCCTAGAGTGTTCCACTCACAAAACATGTGGCAAGCAGAAAGAAAACTTCATTCTCTTACACCAAAAGGGTTCCCCACATGTGCAGAAATTTCTTGTCACTTCTTTGAGTGCACTTTTCTATGAAGAATGCTTATTGGTCTATGTCCCTCACCTTCTACAAATTGATATGATTTCCGTGCAGATTTTTGGTGAGGCGTCAGAAGAGGCCACAGCGCGTAGTCATGGGATTATGAAATGATGGAGCCACAGGGAGGAAACGCAAGATATAATTTTCTGCCAAGGAATTGGCCCAGAAGAAACATGGAGCATTTTTTGGGTGCAGTGCTGATGGCAGAAGCAGAAGGGTGAGCAGAGACAGGGACGCAGCGCCAAAGTATGGGCGAGGTAGGTGGAACTGCAGCACAGAGGTGTGAGGATGAAGATATTGAGGCGATGGAGTGTGGTATTAATGCATTGGCACATGTTAGAGCTGATCATAAGATCCAGAACGAGTGCTTCTGTAGTGAATAAAAGCACGGGCGGAGATTTGTAATTCATGAAAATTGGAGCTGGCAGCAGTCAAGGATGACGGGGAAAGAGGTGGTTGGCAGGGAGGAAATTAAACAGCCATGAAATGGGCCAAAGATAAGAGATGGATCATTTTTTACTGATAGAAGAAATCTAGTACAAGAAAATCTAGAGCAGAGAATGAAATATGTTGCTAATCTCTACGCCCAGCCTAGACCTGCTACCTAGGGTGGGCGGTGCGAAGTGTGACACCTCAGAAACTCTGCTTCTGCTACAGCTAGTACGTTTTTTATGAGCAGAGATGCTTCATGAATCTATTGTGATGATGTCACTATTGTAGGAAACCGGGTTTTCCATCCATGTTCCCTGCTACAAGGACCCAGGAGCCAGTCCGGCCACTTCAGACTGGCAGGATTCCTGACATCTGGTCCAGTTGCCGGTGTCTGTTGCTGGTGATGACTACTGCTTGTCTTTCTGTTTTGGAAGTGGAGAAAGCCTTGGGCTCCAAAGATGAACCTCTTGACCAGGGGGTATTTTGGTGCTTTTCAATTCTGATCATTAGTTGATATTTGCCTTGCCAAACTAGTGGCATGGTTGATCCCATGTTGAGCCTTGTGTTGGTGAACTGAAGTTCTGAAAGCCCCTCTCAACCGCACAAGGAGAGACATATTCAGGGAGACGTAGACAGTTTTTTTTTTTCCCTTCATCAATGATGGTGCCATAACGGAGTTATTAAGGAGGAGTGAACGTATGCAACCAGGTCGGGAGAACTGAAGAGCAAATTCTCAAGAAGAGCAACAGGAGAAGGAGGCTTGAGCACCATGGCAGATGGCCATTGGTAAGGATATTGGTTTCACTGCTTGCTTGCACAATCGGAAATAAAGTGAAGTTAACGAGAAGGATGGAGCTAGCTTTAATATGCGTGGTAGTGATTTTTGTGCCAAGATACAAAAGTGAGGCTGGGAAGAGAAAGAAAAAAAGAACCATGATGATCTGGAAGTGGTCAGATGAGGCTCTTTTGCACAAAGAGAGGAATGTGCAGCTCACAGTTTTACTCCAGTTGTCTTGGCCTTGCTCCAGTTATCTTGGGATTGCGCTAGTTTTCTTGCAATTGCTCCAGTTGTCTTGGGCTTGCTCCAGTTGTCTTGGGCTTGCTCCAGCTGGCTTGGCCTGACTGCAGTTGTATTGCGCTTGCTCCAGTTGTCTTGGGCTTCCTCCTGTTGTCTTGGGCTTGCTCCAGTTGTCTTGGCCTTGATACAGTTGACTTTGGCTTGCTCCAGTAGTCTTGGGCTTGCTCCAGTTGTCTTGGGTTTGCTCCAG
Organism: Penium margaritaceum; assembly: GCA_023375785.1. Taxonomy (NCBI): domain Eukaryota; kingdom Viridiplantae; phylum Streptophyta; class Zygnematophyceae; order Desmidiales; family Peniaceae; genus Penium; species Penium margaritaceum. The sequence continues at coordinate 82,371 of SZWC01011199.1, read as the reverse complement.
TTGTCTTGGGCTTGCTCTAGTTGTCTTGGCCTTGCTCCAGTTGTCTTGGCCTTGCTCGAGCTGCCTTGCGCTTGCTCCAGTTGTCTTCGCTTTGCTCCAGTTATCTTGGGCTTGCACCAGTTGTTTTGGGCTTGCTCAGTTGTCTTTTCCCTGCTCCAGTTGTCTTCGCCTTGCTCTAGTTGTCTTTGGCTTGCTCCAGTTGTCTTGGCCTTGCTCCAGTTCTCTTGGGCTTGCTCCACTTGTCTTCGGCTTGATCCAGTTGTCTTGGGCTTGATCCAGCTGTCTTGCGCTTGCGCCAGTTTTCTTTGGCTTGCTCCAGTTGTCGTCAGCTTGCTCAAGTTGTCTTTGGCTTGCTCCAGTTGTCTTGGCCTTCCTCCAGTTATCCTGGGCGTGCTCAATTTGGCATAAGCTTGCTCCAGTTGTCTAGGGCTTGCACCAGTTTTCTTTGCCTTGCTCCAGTTTTCTTCGACTTGCTCCAGTTGTCTCAGGCTTGCTCCAATTGTATTGGGCTTGCTCCAGTTATGTTGGGCTTGCTCGAGTTGCCTTGGGTTTCCTCAAGTTGTCTTGGGCTTGCTCCAGATGTCGTGAGCTTGCTCCAGTTGCCTTGGACTTTCTCCAATTGTCTTGAACTTGCTCCAGTCGTCTTGGGCTTGCTCCAGTTATCTTGGAATTTCTCCAGTTGTCTTCGCCTTGCTCCAGCTGTCTTGGGCTTGCTCCAGTTACATTGGCCTTGCTACTGCTGTCTTGGACTTGCTCTAGTTGTCTAAGGCTTGCACCAGTTGTCTTTGCCTGGCTCAAGTTGTCTTCGGCTTGCTCCAGCTGTCTTGGGCTTGCTCCAGATGTCTTCGCTTTGCTCCAGCTGTCTAAATCTTGCGCCAGTTGCGTTGGGATTTCACAAGTTGCTGTTGGCTTGCTCCAGTTGTCTTTGCCTTGCTCCAATTGTCTTGGCTTTGCTTCAGTTATCTGGGCTTGCTCCAGTTCTCTGGGCTTTGCTCCAGATGTCATGGGCTTGCTCCAGTTTTCTTGGGTTTGCTCCAGTTTTCTTGGGCTTGCTCCAGTTGTCGTGCGCTTGTGCCAGTTGTCTTTGCGCTTGAGCCTGTTGTCTTTGGCTTGCTCCAGTTATCTTGGGCTTGGTCCAGTTGTCTTTGGCTTGCTCCAGTTGTCTTGGCCTTGCTCCAGTAATCCTGGCCTTGCTCCAATTGTCTTGGGCTTGCCCCAGTTTACTTGGCTTTGCTCCAGTGGTCTTGTACTTGCTCCAGTTGTCTTGGGCTTGCTCAATTTGTCTTGGGATTTCTTGAGTTGTCTTGAGCTTGCTTGAGCTGTCTTGGGCTTGCTCCAGTTGTGTTGGGCTTGCTCCAGTTCTCTTGGACTTTCTCCAGCTGTATTGGCCTTGCTCCAGTTGTCTTCGGCTTGCTCCAGTTCTCTTGGCCTCACCCTAGCTTTCTTCGGCTTGCTTGAAATATCTTTGGCTTGCTCCAGTTTACATGGCCTCGCTCTTGTTGCCTTGGTATTGCTCCAGCTGTCTTGGGCTTGCTCCAGTTGTCTTGGGCTTGCTCTAGTTGTCTTGGGTTTGCTCCAGTTGACTTCGCCTTGCTCACGTTTTCTTGGCGTTGCTCCAGTTTAATTGGGCTCGTTCCAGTATTCTTGGGCTTGCTCCAATTGCCTTGGGTTGGCTCCTGCTCCTTGGCCTTGCTCCAGTTTTCTTGGCCCTGCTCCAGTTGTCTTGGGCTTGCTCCAGTTGTTCTGGGCTTGCTCCAGTTGTCTTGGCCTTGCTTGAGTTGTCTTGGCTTTGCTCTTGTTTTCTTGGGCTTGCTCCAGTTGTCTTGCGCTTGCTCCAGTTATCTTGGGCTTGCTCCAGTTTCTTGGCCTTGCTCAAATTTTCTTGGCCTTGCTCAAGCTGTCTTGGGCTTGCTCCAGTTGTCTTCGCTTTGCTACAGTTGTCTTTGGCTTGCGCCAGTTGTCTTGGGCTTGCTCCAGTTGTCTTGGGCTTCCTCCTGTTGTCAATGCCCTACTCCAGTTGTCTTGGCCTTTCTCTAGTTGTCTTGGGCTTGCTCCACTTTTCTTGCGCTTGCTCCACTTTTCTTCGGCTTCCTCCAGTTGTCTTACGCTTGATACAGTTTTCTTGGGCTTGCTCCAGTTGTCTTCGGCATGCTCAACTGTCGTGCGCTTGCGCCAGTTTTCTTGCGCTTGCTCCAGTTTTTGTGGGCTTTCTCCTGTTGTATTTGGCTTGCTCCAGTTGTCTTGGCCTTGCTCCAGGTATCCTGGGTTTGCTTGAGTTGGCATGGGCTTGCTGCACTTGTCTTGGGCTTGCTCCAGTATTCTTGGGCTTGCACAAATTTCATTGGGCTTGCTCCAGTTATTTTGGCTTTCTTTAGTTGTTTTGCACTTCCTCTAGTCGTCTTGGGCTTACTCCAGTTGTCTTGGGCTTGTTCCATTTGCTTTGGACTTTCTCCAGTTGTCTTGGCCTTGCTCAAGTTGTCTTGGGCTCGCTCCGGTAATCTTGGCCTTGCCCCAGTTGTCTTAAGCTTACTCCAAATGTCTTGGGCTTGCTCCAATGGTCTTGGTCTTTCTCTAGTTGTATTGGCCTTGCTCATACTTTCTTGGGCTTGCTCCAGTTGTCTTGGGTGTGCCCCAGTTGTCTTGGCCTTGCTCTAGTTGTCTTGAGCTCGCTCCAGCTGTCTTGGGCTTGTTCCATATGTCTTCGCTTTGCTCCAGCTGCCTTGGGCTTGCGCCAGTTATGTTGGGATTTCTCCAATGGTCCTGGGCTTGCTCCAGTTGTCTTTGCCTTGCTCCATTTATCTCAGCTTTGGTTCAGTTGTTTGGGATTGTCCCAGTTTTCTGGGCCTTGTGAGTTGTCTTAGGCTTGCTTCAGTTATCTTGGGCTTGCTCCAGTTGTTGTGCGCTTGCGCCATTTTTCTTTGGCTTGCTCCAGTTATTTTGGGCTTGCTCCTGTTGTCTTTGCCTTGCTCCATTTTTGTTGGAATTTCTCCAATTGTGTTCGCCTTGCTCCAGTTGTTTTGGGCTTGCTCCAGTTTTCTTGGCCTTGTTCCAGTTTTCTTGGGATTGCTCAACTTGTCTTGGGCTTGCTCGAGTTGTCTTGGTCTTGCTTGAGTTTTCTTTTACTTGCACCAGTTGTGTTAGGATTTCTCCTGTTTTCTTGCCCTTGCTCCAGTTTTTTTCAGCTTGCTCCAGTTGTCTTGGCCTTGCCCCACTTTTCTTGGGCTTTCTCCAAATGTCTTTGGACTGCTCCATTTGACTTGGCCTTGATCTAGTTGTCTTGGCCTTGCTCCAGTTGTCTTTGGCTTGCTACAGTTGTCTTGGGCTTGCTCAAGCTGTCTTGGGTTTGCCCTAGTTGTCTCGGCCTTGCTCAAGTTCTCTTTGCGTTGCTCCAATTGTCTTCGGCTTGCTCCAATTGTTTTGGTCTTGCTTCAGTTTTCCTGGCCTTGTTCCAGTTGTCTTGGCCTTGCTCCGGTTGTCTTGGGCTTCCTCCAGTTTTTTTGGCCTTGCTTCAGTTGTCTTGGACTTGCTCCAGTTTTCGTGGGCTTTCTTCAATTGTCTTGGGCGTCTTCTAGTTGTCTTGGGCTTGCTCCAGTTGTTTGGGCTTGCTCCAGTTGCTTGGGCTTGCTCCAGTTGTCCTGGGCTTGCTCCAGTTGTGTTGGACTTGCTCCAGTTGTATTGGGCTTTCTCTTGTCTTCGTGGGCTTGCTCGAGTGGTCTCGGGCTTGCTCCAGTTGTCTTGAGCTTGCTCAAAGTGTATCAGGCCTGCTCAAATCGTCTCAGGCTTGCTCCAGTTTTCTTGGCCTTGCTGCAATTGTTTTGGGCTCGCTCCTATTGTGTGGAGCTTGCTCCAGTTTTCTTGGGCTTGCTCCAATTGTAGTGGACTTGCTCCAGTTTCCTTGGCCTTGCTCGAGGTGTCTTGGCCTTGCTCCAGTTGTCTTGGAATCAATATAGTTGTCTTGGGCTTGCTCCCGTTTTCTTGGGCTTGCTCTAGTTGTCAAGGCATTGATCCAGTTGTATTTTGCTTTCTTCAGTTGTCTTGGGCTTGCACCAGTTGTATTGGGCATGTACCAGTTGTCTTGGGATTGCTCCAACTGTGTTGGGCTTGCTCCAGTTGTCTTGGCTTTCCTCGAGTTGTCTTGGCTTTGATCTAGTTGTCTTGGACTTGCTCCAGTATTCCTTACCTTGGTCCAGTTGTCTTCGGCTTGCTCCAGTTGTCTTGGCCTTGCTCTACTTTGTCAATGCGCTGGATAGCAACAGTGTAGAAAACGGGTCCTGACATGGGAGGTCCCCAACTGCTCTTGGTGATTCAATAAGGTTAACATATCACCCTCGAACGAGGATCCATACTTTAGGTTTGTTCAGTTTGCAACCTCACAAAGTCCGCATGAAGGTCTTTAGTTTCTACCCTTGGTTGGATACTCTGTGAGGAGTCTCAAAAGGAAGAACTGTAAATGGATTCATGCAGGGTACAGGATTTTGTACCTGAAGAGCTTTGCTAATGCTCCTGTGTGGTGGCTCAACAGGAGCCAATCTCAGCCTACAGTCCTACTTGGCGCGTCCTAAGACCGCCAAGTGCCATCCTCAAGGCAGGCTCTAGTAAGCTTCCTAGAAGCATCTTGTCCCATTTTGTCCCACACAAAAAAGCGCGGCCGTCACGGGGTTTGAGCCTACGAGCCATGAGCTTCAGCGCCTGTCCCAACTAGGCCACAATGATGTGTTTCCAATGATGATCTCAAGGGGACAAACCCATTATGGACAGTGCACTCCTGGCCTATCTCAGATCAGACCAAGGGGACATATTCCATAGAGCAGTGCATACCTTGCCTTTCAATGCAACAAGCCAGCTAGCCAGTGGATAAGGTGCATACCATTCAACAAATCTCCCCCTTGCTCTTCTTTCCATCTGTCGTTCACTGGGCTCCATTAATGCCTTGGGGCTCACCCTTCCTCTGCCGCACTCCTCGTGCCGAATCCACGAATACTTGCATAGTGCAAGTTGCTCTCCAGCGGCTTGGTCATGCAGTCAGCAAGAATGCTCTTGGTTCCGCAGTGCTGCAAGTCCACCACGTTCTTCATGACCAGGTCACGTGTGTAGTGATAACGTATGTCGATGTGCTTCGTTCCTCGAGAGATGATCCCATCTTCAGCCATTGAGATGGCACTCATGTTGTCCAGTGTACGACCGTGGCGTCCTTCTGTGGAACTGTCATTTTGCCAAGCAGGCTCCGTAGCCAATGAGTCTCCTTGCACAACTCAGACAGAGCAATGCACTCTGCCTCAGCCATGGACACGGAAACATAGTCATGCTTCCTACTATCCCATGAGATGACAGCCTCTTTCACGATGCACACGTATCCATAGGTGGATTTCTTGTCTCTAAGATTTCCTCCCCAGTCGGCATCGGTGTAGCACTTTAGGTGGAGGGGGTCTCTACCTTCTTGGCTCCCAAGGATGAGGCCCATGTGGCGTGTCTTCTACAAGTAGCACAAGATACGCTTGTCTGCCTGCCAATCCTTTGGCCCTGGGTTGGCCAGGAACCTGCTCACTTGTCCCACATCATAGCAGATGTCCGGACTGTCAATGCCCCGATAGCAACGGTCTGGAAAACGGGTTCCGACATGGGAGGCCGCCAACCGCTCTTGGTATTCCAACCAAGATAACATATCACCCTCAAACAAGTTATCCACACTTTAGGTTCATTTGGTTTGCAACCTCACAAAGTCCGCATGTTGGTCTTTAGTGTCTACCTTTTGTTGGACACTCTGTGAGGAGTCTCAAAGGTAAGAACTGTAAATGGATGCATGCAAGGTACAGGCTTTTATACTTACAGAGCTTTGCTAAAGCTTCTGCTTGTAGTGGCTCGACTGGAGCCAACCTCAACCTACAGTCCTACTTGGCGTGTCCTTCGACCGCCAAGTGTCATCCTCAAGGCAGGCTCTAGTAAGCTTTCTAGAAGCTTCTTGTCCCAGTTTGGGCTACAAAGAAAATTGCGGCCGTCGCAGAGTTTGAACCCGCGACCTCTCGTTTGAGACTCCGGTGCCTATTCAACCAAGCCAAAAAGGTATGGTTCCAATGATGAGCTACAGGAGACATACCCATTATGGGCAGTGCATTCCTGGCCCATCTCAGAATAGACCAAGGTGACATACTCCATAGAGCAGTGCATGCCTTGTCTACATGTGTGGCTAACCAGCTAGGAAGTGGACAAGGTGCATACTATTTCAACAAATGTCTCCCTTGCACCTCTGTCCATCTGTCCCTTACTAGGCTCCATCAATGCCTTGAGGCTCACCCTTCCTCTGTCGCACTCCTCATGCCAAATCCACGAATGCTTGCATAATGCAAGTCGCTCTCCAGTGGCTTGGTCATGTAGTCAGCAATCATGCTCTTCGTTCCGCATTGATGCAAGTCCACCACATTCTTCATGACCTGGTCACGTGAGTAGTGGTAACGTACGTCGATGTGCTTTGTTCACCGGGAGATGATCTTGTCTTCAGCCATCGAGAAGGCGCTCATGTTTTCCACGTGTACGACCGTGGCATCCTTCTGTGGCATTGTCATTTTGCCAAGCAGGCTATGCAGCCATTGCGTCTCCTTGCACACCTCAGAGAGAGCAACGTACTCTGCCTCAGCCGTGGACACGGAAACACAACCGTGTTTCCTGCTGGCCGATGAGATGGCAGGGCCATTCAAGATGCACACTGATCTAGAGGTGGATTTCCTGTCGTCGAGATTTCCTCCCCAGTCAGCGTTGGTGTAGCACTTCAGGCGAAGGGGGTCCATTCCTTCTTGGCCTCCAAGGACGAGGCCCATGTGATGTGTCTTCTGCAGGTAGCGCAAGATGTGCTTGACTACCTACCAATGTTGTGGCCCAGGGTTGGCCACGAATTTGCTCACTTGTCCAACAGCAAAGCAGATGTCCGGACGAGTCCCTACCATGGCGTACATGATGCTACCCACGGCGGACTGGTAGGGGATGTCTTGCATCTTCCTTTGTTCTGCTTTGTTGTTTGGAGACATGGAGGCCTTCAGCTTTGTGTCGGTCGTCATTGGGGTGCTAACAGGTTTGTAGTCTTCCATGTGGTAGCACTTCAGTACCTCACCGATGTATTTGGTTTGGTTGAGTTCAATGGTGCCTCCTACTCAGTTGTGGTGGATGGAAATCCTGAGGTAGTACTCGAGAGGACCCATGTCCTTCATCTTGAATGTTTTGCCGAGGTCAGACTTCAGCTCATCCAGCAGCTCGACCGAAGATGAGCAGATGATCAGATCATCCACATACAGTGCAACCAGCAATAGCCCTCTCCCATCATCGCGCGCGTACATGCTCGGGTCATTCCGGCAATGCACGAAGGAGAGGCCAGTCATGAAACCGTCCATATCTTTGTACCACATCCTTGGGGCCTATTTTAGCCCGTAGAGCGCTTTCACCAACTTGCACACCTTGCCCTTGGAAGCTTTGACTCCTTCGGGCACCTCCATCAGCACTTCCTTGTCGAGCTTCCCATAAAGAAAAGTTGTCTTGACGTCCATCTGGTGTATATCCGGGTTCTTTGCGGCTACAATTCCAAGGAGAGAGCGGATGGAGGCAAAGGTCACGATGGGCGCAAACATCTCATCGTACTTGGAGCCCGGGCGTTGAGAGGATCCCTTAGCCACTATCCTTGCATTGAACTTGTCGATGCTGCCGTCTTGATTCTTCTTCACGCGGAAGACCACCTTGGATCCCACCATGTGGGCCTTCTCGGGTCTATCCACTAGTACCCACGTGCCGTTCTCGGCAATGGACGCGAGCTCGCTGTCCACTGCCTCCTTCCACTTGGCCGCATCTGGGCCATTGATCACCTCTGCCATTGTGGATGGCTCTCCCTGAGCCATGCACGACCAGCTAAGGCCAGTCCAATTGTCTTCATATCGCAAAGGTGCTCTCTTTGGTCGCAAACTGCGCTAGGGTAGTGTTGCGGCTTCTTGCTTTGGTGCTGGTGCTTCCACAGGTGGTGGTTTGTCGTCGTCGTTCTCGTCAGAAGAGTCGTCAAACTCCAAGTCAGACTCGGAAGCCCCGGACGCCTCGGTATCTGCATCCATGTCAGATGCTGCATCATCCTACGCAGCTACTCTCCCATTCCCACCACCTGCTGGCAAAGCGAGCCAGTTGTCGGGTGCTTGGTCTGCAGACTCAAGCAACACTATCCACTCTCCCGCTTTAGGAGCGAGGTTCGGGTCTGTAGCTCTCCCTTTTCAAGGGTGCGTTCGTCAAACACAACGTCGTGGCTCCTCACAAGCTTGCGTGTTGCCTGGTCCCAAAGCCGATAGGCTTTGTGTGATGTGTCCGACCCAACCATGATGTACTTCCTTGAACGTGCGTCAAGCTTGCCTCCACCTTCTCCCGACTGGATCTTAATCCATGCAGTTAATTCAAACACCTTCAGATGAGATGCGTTGGGTTTCTTTCCTGACCATGCTTCTTGTGGGGTCTTCAACTGCTTGTCCTGATCCTTTCCACGCTTCCGCAAGGCGGTTGCTGGTATGAGATTCAAGAGGTAGCAGGCCGTTATTGCTGCTTCTGCCCAAAAGCGAGGTGGGAGCTTGGCATCGAAGAGCATGCTTGGCACCATGCCAAGTAGGGTATGGTTCATCCTCTCGGCAACGCCGTTGCTTTGTGGGTTGTAAGGGGTGGTTTGCTCGTGGTAGATGCCATGATGCTTGAGCCAAGGCTTGCATGCCTTCTACTCACCCCCGTTGTCACTTCGGAGCTTCTTCACATTCTTGGACGTTTGCCGCTCCACCATGGCGACGAACTCGAGGAGCTTCTCCTTGACCTCTCCCTTTGTTTTGAGGAAATAGATCCACAACTTGCGGCTGTGGTTGTCAATGAAGGTCAGGAGGTATTTGCTTCCTCCGTTGGACGGTGTTCATAAGGGTCCACACACGTCACTGTGTATTAGCTCCAAGACGTGCTCCGCTCGTTGACCTCCTCCCCCAAACGGCTTCTTCTTTGCCTTTGCTTGGAGGCATGGTTCACACAATGTACACCCTCTGCCATGCTTCATGGTGCACCCTTCCATTCCGCGGACTACCTCTTTCTCCTGCATCTTTTGCAGCGTGTTGTTGGCCACATGGCCAAATCGCCGGTGCCACATCACAGCGTCAGTGTCCTTGGTTGATGTGGCGGCTGCAGCAGTCGCTAGTAATGCATCCTTTGGCTCCGGTGCCACTATCTTGGTGGCACATGGGAGTCCCTCATCCGACGCCTTGGTGACTTTGGTTTGAAGCACGTAGAGGTCGTCGACTCTTGGAACTTGAAGCATGAGGTCCACTTTGGTGTACAAAATCTGGATATCCTCGTTTTTTAGGGCTACCGTTTCCTTGTTGGTGAACACCACTGTCATGTTGTTGTTGGTGATTTGTGACACGGACAGTTGGTTGGCTGCGAAGGAGGGCATTTACACCACCTTTTGAAGGTTGACCGCCTTCTCCCCACCATTCACGTTGAACATGATCACCTTGTCCCCTTCGTCCATGGCTTGGACGATGCCGCCGTTTGCACACTTGATGCACATGACAGATTCGGCCATGGAGACAAATCCAACCTTCTCTTTTGATGAGTGATGGTTCATGCCCGAGTCAAGGGAAAATGCCCCGGGCCTAAGGATCGTTGCGCCCTTCACGATGGAGCAGATGGAGCCGTCCGATGGTCGTGTACCTGTTGTACCTGTGCACCCTGCAAGACCACGCGCTAGTCGGTCTTGGAAGCGTGCCTTAGAACTAGAAGTGTGGACCCATAACCCTTTGTCAATGCGCCGGATAGCAACGGTCCGGAAAACAGGTCCCTACATGGGAGGCCACCAACCGCTCTTGGTATTGCAACCAAGATAACATATCGCCCTCGAACAAGGGGTCCATACTTTAGGTTTGTTTGGTTTGCAACCTCACGAAGTCCGCATGTTGGTCTTTAGTGTCTACCTTTGGTTGGACACTCTGTGAGGAGTCTCAAAGGCAAGAACTGTAAATGGATGCATGCAAGGTACAGGCTTTTATACTTGCAGAGCTTTGCTAAAGCTTCTGCTTGTAGTGGCTCGATTGGAGCCAACCTCAACCTACAGTCCTACTCGGCGCGTCCTTCGACCGCCAAGTGTCATCCTCAAGGCAGGCTCTAGTAAGCTTCCTAGAAGCTTCCTGTCCCAGTTTGGGCCACAAAGAAAACTACGGTCGTCGCGGAGTTTGAACCCGCGACCTCTCGGTTGAGACTCCGGGGCCTATTCAACCAAGCCAAAAAGGTATGGTTCCAATGATGAGCCACAGAGTACATACCCATTATGGGTAGTGCATTCCTGGCCCATCTCATAACAGACCAAGGGGATGTACTCCATAGAGCAGTGCATGCCTTGTCTGTATATGTAGCTAGCCAGCTAGGCAGTGGACAAGGTGCGTACTATTTCAACACGGACGAGTACCTACCATGGCGTAGATAATGTTACCCACAGCGGACTGGTAGGGGATGTCTTACATCTCCCTTCGTTTTGCTTCATTGCTTGGCGACATTGAGGCCTTCAGTTTTGGATGTTTTTTCATCGGGGTGCCAACAAGTTTGCAGTCTTGCATGTGATAGCGCTTTAGTACCTCACCGATGTATTTGGTTTGGTTGAGTTTGGTGGTGCCCGCTGCTCGGCTGTGGTGGATGGCAATCCCAAGGTAGTACTCGAGAGGGCAAATGTCCTTCATTTTGAACCTTTTGCTGAGGTTAGACTTGAGCTCATCGAGCAGCTCGACCGAAGAAGAGCAGATGATAAGATCATCCACATATAGTGCAACGAGCATCAACCCACTCCCATCATCGCGCACAAGCATGCTCGGATCATTTTGGCAATGCACAAAGGAGAGACCAGTCATGAAAACTTTCATCTCTTTGTACCATATCCTTGGGGCCTGTTTCAGCCCGCGGAGTGCTTTTACCAACTTGCGCACCTTGCCCTTGGGAGATTTGACTCCGTTGGACACCTCCATCAGCACATCCTTGTCAAGCTTCTCATGAAGGAAAGCTGTCGTGATGTCCATCTGATGTATCTCCAGGTTCTTTGCGGCTACCATGGCAAGGAGAAAGTAGATAGAAGAAAAAGAGATGACGGGCACAAATGCTTCTACGTTCTTAGAGCCTGGACATTGAGAAAACCCCTTTGCCACTGCCCTCGCCTTGAACTTTTTGATTTTCTCATCTTGCTTCTTCTTTACTCGGCGGACCCACTTGGATCCCACCACTTGGGCCTTGTCGGGTCTATCCACCAGTACCCACGTGCTGTTCTTGGCAATGGATGCAAGCTCGCTGTCCACTACCTCCTTCCACTTTGCCGCATCCGGGCCATTCATCGCCTACGCCACTATCGATGGCTCTCCCTGAGCCATGCACGGCCAGCTAAGGCCAGTCCAATCGTCCTCATACAGCAAAGGTGATTTCCTTGATCACAAACTGCACCGGGTTGCTGGTGCGGCTTCCTGCTTTACTACTGGTGCTACCACAGGTGGTGGTGTGTCATCGTGGTCGTCGTCGTTGTCACAAGATTCGTCAGACTGCAAGTCAGACTCAAAAGCCCCGGACACCACGGTATCCGCATCCATGTCAGATACTGCGTAATCCTACACAGCTTCTCTCCCATTCCCACCACCTACATGCAAAGCAAGCCAATTTTTGGGTGCTTGGTCTTTGGACTCAAGCAAAACTATCCACTCTCCCGCCTTGGTAGCGAGGATTGGGTCCAACCCCCCCTTTCCAAGGGAGTGTTTGTCAAACTTAACGTCGCGGCTCCTCACGAGCTTGCTTGTTGCCTGATCCAAAAGCCAATAGGTTTTATGTAACTTGTCATACCCGGCCATGACGCACTTTTTGGAACGTACATCCAGCTTGCCTCCACCTTCTCCCATCTGGATCTTCATCCATGCAGTTGACCCGAACACCTTCAGATGAGAGGCTTTGGGTTTCTTTCCCGACCATGCTTCTTGTGAGGTCTTCAGCTGCTTTTCGCACTCCTTTCCACACTTCCGCAAGGCGATTGCTGGTGTGAGGTTCAAGAGGTAGCAGGCTGTTGTTGTAGATTCAGCCCAGAAGCAACGTGGGAGCTTGGCGTCCAAGAGCATGAGAAAACTGGAGCAAGGCCAAGACAACTGGAGAAAATCCAAGACAACTGGAGCAAGCCCAAGACAACTGGAGACAGGCCAAGACAACAACTGGAGCAAGTCAAATACAACTAGAGCAAGGTCAAGACAACTGAAGCAAGGCCAAGACAAATGGAGCAAGGCCAAGACAACTGGAGCAAGCCCAAGATAACTGGAACAAGCCCAAGGCAACTGGAGCAAAGCTTGGATAAGTGGAGCAAACCCAAGTGCTCTGGAGCAAGCCCTAGCAAGCCCCTACAAATGTGTTGAAATGGTATGCACCTTGTCCACTACCTAGCTGGCTAGCTGCACATACAGAAAAGGCATGTACTGCTCTATAGAGAACATCCCCTTGGTCTGTTCTGAGATGGGCCAGGAATACGCTGCCCATAATGGGTATGTTGTCTGTGGATCACCATAGGAATCACACCTTTGTGGCCTAGGTTGAATAGGCACCTGAGTTTCAAATGATGAGTTGCATGTTCAAACCATGCACTGGCCGCAATTTCCTTCAGGCCCAAACAGGGACCAGAAGCTTCTAGGAAGCTTATTAGAGCCTGCCTTGGACATGACACTTGGGGGTCTAAGGACGCGCCAAGTAGGACTCTAGGTTGGGGTTGGCTCTAGTGGAGCCACTACAAGCAGAAGCATTAGCAAAGCTCTACAAGTATAAAAGCCTGTACCCTACATGCATCCATTTACAGTTCTTGCCTTTGAGACTCCACACAGAGTGTCCAACCAAAGGTAGACACTAAAGACCAATATGCGGACTTCATGAGGTTGCAAACCAAACAAACCTAAAGTTTGGATCCCTCGTTCAAAGGTGATATGTTGTCTTGGTTCCAATACCAAGAGCGGTTGGCGGCCTCCCATGTCGGGATCCGTTTTCTATACCGTTGTTATCTGGCGCATTCACAAAGTGTTATGGACCCACACTTCTGGTTCTAAGGAAAACTTCCAAGACCGACTAGCGCGTGGTCTTGCAGGGTACAGAAGTACAATAGGGATACGAACATCAGAAGGCTCCACCTGCACCATCGGCTCCATCGGCTTCTTGAGGTAGGGTGCGCACACGTGGTGGAGTAGGGGACAAGGAACAGTTCTGTCCATGTTGGACAAGGCCCTCGAGCCCCAACAGGACTGAGCTCTACCCTCTTTAGAAGGTGGTACGACCCCGAGTCTGTTCTCTCACGACGGCGCTATCGCATTAGGTGATCATCGGCGCGAGGGGTAGGCAACGGAACCAACTGCACCTTTGAAAACGGTCACAGTCAACAGCTTCATCAGCCTCATCGGCCTCAACAAAGCAAAGTAGCAGTGAAGCAAAGAAGACGTACAACCGCAAGAAATGGCAGATCCAACTCAAGCCCTCCTTAAGGTGGGTATGTCCAAATTCACGGGGACAGGTTTTGCCTTGTGGAAATGGCAGTTTGAGATTGTTATGAACGTGCGTGGCTACCTCAACATCCAAAAAGGGACTGAGATAGCACCCGCCGATGCGACAGTGACCAGGCACGCGACTGACCTTGCAGCATGGACGATGAAGAACATCATGGCTCTCGCCATTCTTGAGACGTCCATCAATGAGACTCAACACTCCAACATCAAAGGATGCACGTTGGCTGCCGAGGCCTACACAAAACTCTCACGTGTGCATCAATCAAACACCCTAGCAAACCAAATCTTCATCTTCCACAGGTTGATCACGATGAGGGTGAGGGAAGGAGAATCAATATCCACATTTTTGCAGTCGTTCAACAACATGATGCAAGAGCTCCAACAAATGGAATGGAATCTCGACTCCAACATGTGTGCCATGATCCTTCTGATGGCGCTGCCATAAAGCTGGGGGTCCTTGATCACCGTATTTGGTGGTTGGAAGGAGGCAGATCTGAAGTATGAGGCTGTCGCCGAACACATCCGCAACGAGTCCATGCGACGCAGTGGTAGTGAGGCAAACATCTGAGCCTATGCCTCTTGCTTCAGTGGACAAGGTGCAAGCTCTCGCTCCAGTCAAGGCAAAAGCGGAAGCAGTGGCAGTGGAGGGAAAGGCAATGGCGGTGGGAAGAGTTCCAAAAATTCCGGCGACTGTCACAACTGTGGCAAGGCTGGACAATGGGCTAGGGACTGCCGTAGTCCCAAGAAAGAAGGCGAGAACAAAGGTGGGAAGGAGAAGAAGGAGCTCACCAACATGATGGCTAGAGGGTTGCCCATGAAGGGGACAGCGATCCTTAGGCCCGGGGCATTTGCCCTTGACTCGGACACCAACCACCACTCAACAAAAGAGAAGGGTTGATTTGTCTCCATGGCCAAATCTGTCATGTGCATCAAGTGTGCAAACGGTGGCGGCGTCCAAGCCATGGGCAAAGGAGACAAGGTGATCACGTTCAATGTGAACAGTGCGGAGAAGGCGGTCAACCTTCAAAAGGTAGTATACATGCTCTCCTTTGCAGCCAAATTGTTGTCAGTCTCACAAATCATCGACACAACATGACAGTGGTTTTCACCAACAAGGAAGCCGTAGCCCTAAAAAACGAGGACATCTAGATTTTGTACACCAAAGACGACCTCATGCTTCAATGTCCAAGATTCGACGGCCTCTACGTGCTTCAAACCAAAGTCACCAAGGCGTCGGATGAGGGACTCTCACGTGTCACTAAGACAGTGGCACGAGAGCCAAAGGATGCACCGCCGGTGACCGTTGCGGCCGCCACATCAACCAAGGACAATGATGTTGAGTTGTGGCAACGGCAATTTGGCAACGTGGCCAACAGCACGCTGCAGAAGATGCAGGGGAAAGAGGTAGTCTACGGAATGGAAGGGTGCACCATGAAGCATGGTGAAGGGTGTACATTGTGTGAACCATGCCTCCAAGCGAGGGTAAAGAAGAAGTTGTTTGGGAGAAGAGGTCAATGAGCACAGCATGTCTTGTAATTTATACATATTGACGTGTGTGGACCCTTCCGCACAACGTCTAATGGAGGAAGCAAGTACTTCCTGACCTTCATTGAAAACCAAAGCCGCAAGTTGTGGTACTTCCTCAAAAGAAAGGGAGAGCTCAATGAGAAGCTCCTCGAGTTCGTCGCCATGGTACAGCAGCAAACTTCAAAGAAAGTGAAGATGCTTTGAAGTGACAACGGAGGTGAGTACAAGGCATGCAAGCTTTGGCTCAAGCATCATGGCATCTGCCACGAGCAAACCACCCCTTACAACCCCCAAACAACGGCGTTACCGAGAGGATGAACCAGACCCTGCTCAGCATGGTGCAAAGCATGCTCTTCGACGCCAAGCTCCCACCTTGCTTTTGGGCAGAAGGAGAAACAATGGTCTGCTGCCTCTTGAACCTCGCACCAGCAACAGCCTTGTAAGAGCGTTGAAAGGAGCAGGAAAAGCAGCTGAAGACCCCACAAGAAGCATGGTTGGGAAAGAACCCAACACATGTGAAGGTATCCAGGTCAACTGCATGGGTGAAGATCAAGTCGGGAGAAGGTGGAGGCAAGCTGGATGCACGTTTCAAGAAGTGTGTCATGGTTGGGTACGACACGTCATACAAAGCCTATCGGCTTTGGTACCAGGCAGCAGGCAAGCTCGTAAGGAGCGGAGACGTCGTGTTGGATGAACACACCCTTGCAAAGGGAGAGCTAGTGGACCTGATCCTCGCTCCCAAAGCAGGAGAGTGGATAGTGTTTCTTGATTCCAGAGACCAAGCACCCGACAACTATCTTGTTTTGCCTGCATGTAGTGGGAATGGGAGAGCAGTTGCACAAGAAGATGCAGCATCTGACATAGACACGAATAGCGAGGCGTCCGAGGCTTCCGAGTGTGACTTGGATTCTGTCAACTCTTCTGACGACAACGACGACGAAGAAGACAACAAAACACCACCAAAGCAAGAAGCCGCACCAGCACCCTGGTGCAATTTGCGACCAAAGAATGCACCTTTGCAGTATGAGGATGATTGGACTGGCCTTAGCTGGTCCTACATGGCTCAGGGAGAGCCATCCACAGTGGTGGAGGCAATGAATGGCCCGGATGCGACCAAGTGGAAGGAGGCAGTGGGCAGCGAGCTTGCCTCCATTGCCGAGAACAGCACGCGGGTACAAGTGGATAGACCCAACAAAGCCCACGTGGTGGGATCCAAGTGGGTCCTCCGAGTGAAGAAGAAGCAAGACGGCAGCATCGGCAAGTTCAAGGCAAGGGTAGTGACAAAGGGGTTCTCTCAACGCCCACGCTCCGAGAAGGATGAGACTTTTGCGCCCGTGACCTTTGCCTCCATCTGCTCTCTCCTTGACATTACAGCCGCAAAGAACCTGGAGATACACCGGCTGGACGTCAGGACAACTTTCTTTATAGGAAGCTCAACAAGGAAGTGCTGATGGAGGTGCCCAAAGGACTACAAGCCTATTGGCACCCCAATGATAACCGATACGAAGCTGAAGGCCTCCATGTTCTCAAGAAACAAAGAAGAACACAGGGCGATGCAAGATATCCCGTACCAGTCCACCATGGGAAGCATCATGTACGCCATGGTAAAGACTCGTCCGGACATCTGCTATGTTGTGGGACAAGTGAGCAGATTCGTGGCCATCCCAGGGCCACAACATTGGCAGGCAGTCAAGCGCATCTTGCGCTACGTGCAAAAGACACGTCACATGGGCCTCGTCCTTGGAGGCCAAGAAGGTACGGACCCCCTTCGCAAGAAGTGCCACACGGACGCTGACTGGGGAGGACATCTCGACGACCGGAAATCCACCTCTTGGAACATGTGCATCTTCAATGGCACTGCCATCTCATGGGCCAGCGGGAAGTAGGATTGTGTTTCCGTGTCCACGACTGAAGTAGAGTACATTACTCTGTCTGAGTTGTGCAAAGACCTCAGTGGCAGCGAAGCCTGCTTGGTGAAATGACAGTGCCACAAAATGATGCTACGGTTGTACACATGGACAACATGAGCGCCATCTCAATGGCTAAAGATGAGATCATCTCCCGGCGAAGGAAGCACATCGAAAAACGTTACCACTACTCATGTGACGTGGTCATGAAGAACGTGCTAAGAACCCGGAGTTGCAGCAATGCAGAACTAAGAGCATGCTTGCTGACTGCATGACCAAGCCGCTGGAGAGTGACATGCACTATGCAAGCATTTGTGGATTCGGCATGAGGAGTGCGGCAGAGGAAGGGTGAGCCCCAGGCCATTCATGGAGTCCAGTGAGCGACAGATGGACAGAGGTGCAAGGGAGAGATTTTTTGAAATGGTATGCACCTTGTCCACTGCCTAGCTGACTAGCTGCACAAACAGACAAGGCATGCACTACTCTATGGAGTACGTCCCCTTGGTCTGTTCTGAGATGGGCCAGGAATGCACTGCCCATAATGGATATGTTGTCTGTTGATCACCATAGGAATCACACCTTTGTGGCCTAGTTGGAATAGGCACCTGACTTTCAAACGATTGGTCGCGGTTTTAAGCCCCGCGATGGCCACAGTTTCCTTTGTAGCCCAAACTGGGACCGGAAGCTTCTAGGAAGCTTACTAGAGCCTGCCTTGGAGATGACACTTGGCAGTCTAAGGACGCGCCAAGTAGGACTGTAGGTTGAGGTCGGCTCCAATGGAGCCACTACAAGCAAAAGCATTAGCAAAGCTCTGCAAGCATAAAAGCCTGTACAATGCATGCATCCATTTACATTTCTTGCCTTTGAGACTCCTCACAGAGTGTCCAACCAAAGGTAGACACTAAAGATCAACATGCGGACTTCGTGAGGTTGCAAACCAAACGAACCTAAAGTGTGGATCCCTCATTTGAGGGTGATGTCTTATCTTTATTGCAATACCAGGAGCGGTTGGCGGCCTCCCATGTGGTGACCTGTTTTCTGGACCGTTGCTATCCGGAGGATTGACAAACTGGAGTAAGCCCAAGATAACTGTTTCAAACCCAAGACAAGTGGATCCCAAGACAACAAGAGAAATCCCAACACAACTGGAGCAAGCCCAACACAACTGGAGCAAGGCTAAGAAAACTGGAGCAATACCAAGAGAACTGGATAAAGGCCAAGACAACTGGAGCAAGCCCAAGAGACGTGGAGCAAGCCCAATACAACTGGAGCAAGGACAAGAGAACTGAAGCGAGCCCAAGAAAATTGGAGCAAGCCCAAGAAATCTGAAGCAAGGACAAGATAGCTACAGCAAGGACAAGACAACATGAGCAAGAAAAAGACAACTGGAGCAAGCCCAAGATATTTGGGGCAAGGCCTAGACAACTGGAGCAAGCCCAAGACAATGAGAGGAAGGCCAAGACAACTGGAGCAAACCCAAGTCAAATGAACAAAGTCAAAGACAACTTCAGCAAGACCAAGACAACTGGAACAAGCCCAAGACAATTGGAGCAAGGCCAAGACAACTGGACAAATCTCAAGACACGTGGAGCAACGCCAAGACACTTGGAGCAAGGCCAAGAAAACTAGAACAAGCCCAAGACAATTGGAGGAAGGCCAAAACAACTCCAGCAACCCCAAGACAACCGGAGCAAGCTAAAGACACCTCGAGAAAGGACAAATCAACTGGAGCAATCCCAAGACAATTGGAGCAAGCCCAATAAACAAGAGCAAGACAAAGACAACTAGAGCACACCTAAAACAACTGGACAAGGCAAAGACAACGGGAGAAAGCCAAAGAAAACTAGAGAGAGCTCATGAAAACTAGAGAAATTCCAAGACGCCTTGAGCAAGCCCAAGACAACTCGAGGAAGCCCAAGACAGCCAGAGAAGAGCCAAGACAACCTACGCAAGCCCAAGACGACCAAGATAAGCCCAAGACAACTGAAGGAAGCCCAACACAACTGGAACAAGGCCAAGACAACTAGAGCAAGGCCAGGACAACTGAAGCAAGACCAAGACAACTGGAGCAAGCCCAAGACAACTGAAGAAATCCCAAGATGATTGGAGCAAGGGCAACACAACTGGAGCAAGGCCAAAATTACTGGAGCATGGCCAGAAAAACTAGATCAAGCCCAAGAGAACTGGAGCAAGGCCAAGACAACTGGAGAAAGCCCAAGAAAACTGGAGGAAACCCTTGACAACAGGAGCAAGCCAAGGACAAATGGCGCAAGCCCAAGTCAACTGGAGGAAGCCCATGACAACTGGAGCAACCCAAAGACAATTGGAACAATCCAAAGACAATAGAAACAAGGCCATGTGAACTGAAGCAAGCCCAAGACAACTAGGGAAAGGCCAAGACGACTGGAGCAAGGCCAAGACAACTGGAGCAAGGCAAAGACAGTTGGAGCAAGCCAAAGATTCTGAGCAAGCCAAACACAAATAAGGCAAGGCCAAGACAGCTGGAGTAAGCCCAGGACAGCTTGAGCAAGGCCAAGTCAACTTGAGCAAGCCCAAGACAGATGTAGCAAGGCCAAGAAAGTTGAAGCAAACCAAAGACAATTGGAGCAAGAATAAGATAACAGCAGTGAGACCAAGACAACTGGAGCAAGCCAAAGACAACTCGAGAAAGAACATGACAACTAGAGCAATTCCAACTTGACAGAATCAAGGCCAAGACAACTGGAGCAAGCCAAAGACACCTCAAGCAAGCCCAAGACAACTGAAGAAAGACCACTACAACTCAAGCAAAGCCAAGACAACTGAAAAAGACCCAAGACATCCGGGGCAAGACCAAGACAACTGGAGCAAGCCCAAGACAAATGAAGCAAGCCCAGGACTGTTGAAGCAAGCCCAAGACAATTATAGCAGGCCAAGACAGCTGGAGCAAGCCCCTAATAACTGTAGCAAGCCCAAGGCAACTGGATCAAGGCCAAGACAACTGGAGCAAGGCCATGACAAGTGGAGGAAGCCCAAAACATTTGAAGCAAGGACAAAACAACTGGAGCAAGCTCAAGACAACTTGAACTAGGCCAAGTCAACTAGAGTTTAGCCAAGACAGCTGGGGCACGACCAAGAAAACAGGAGCAAGCCCAAGACAACTGGAGCAAGCCCAAAACAACTGGAGCAAGGTCAAGACAACTGGCGCTTGCCCAGGAAAACTGGAGAAGGCCCAAGACAACAGAGCAAAGCCAAGAAAACTGGAGCAAGGCCAAGGCAACTAGAGAAAACCCAAGACGAATGGAGCAAGCCAAAGACAATTGGAGCAAGGCCAAGCTACTAGAGTAAACCCAATACAACAGGAGCAAGGCCAAGACAACTGGAGCATGGCCAAGACAACTGGAGGAAGCCCAAGACAACTAGAGCAAGCCCGAGACAACAAGAGAAATCCCAGGAAAACTGCAGCAAGCATGAAACAACTAAGACGAGGCCAAGACAACAGGAGCAAGCCAAAGACAACTGGAGCAAGCTCAAGACTAATGGAGCAAGGCCAAGAAAACTGAAGAAATTCCAAGACAACTAGGGCAAGTCCAAGACACCTGGAGCAATTCCATACAACTTGAGCAGGGCCAATACAACTGGAGCAAGCCCAAGACATCTAGGGCAAAGCCAACACAAGTGGAGCAAGCCCAAGACAGCTGGAGCAAGGCCAAGAAAATTAGTGCAAACACAAGACAATTGGAGGAAGGCCAAGACAGCTTGAGAAAGCCCAAGACAAGTGGAGCAAACCCAAAACAACGAGAGAAAGGCCAAGACAACTGGAGCACGCCCAAGGCAACTGGAGAAAGTCAAATACAACTTGAGTAAAACCATGAAAACTGGAAAGAGAACAGGAGAACTGGAGCAAGGAAAAAACAACAAGAGCAAGCCCAAGACACCTGAGGCAGGGCAAACACAACTGGAGCAATGCGAAGACAACTTGAGCAAGCCCAAGACAACTGGAGCAAGGCACAGCTAACTAAATCAACGCCAATACAACTGGAGCAAGCCTAAAACAACAGGAGCAAGCCCAAGAAAATTGGACCTAGGCAAATATAACTGGAGCAAGCCGAAGACAACAGGAGCAATGCGAAGACAACTGGAGCAAGGCAAAGACAACAGGAGTGACGCGACGACAACTTGAGCAAGCCCAAGACAACTGGAGGAAGCGCAAGACAACTCGAGCAAGGCAAAAACATCTAGAGCAAGAAAAAGAAAACTGAAGCAAACCAAAGACAATTGGAGCAAGCCCAAGACAACTGGAGCAGGCCCAAGACAACTAAAGGAAGGCCAAGACAACTAGGAAAACCCCAATAAAACAGGAGCAAGCCCAAGACAAATGAAACAAGTCCAAGACAACTGGAGAGAGCCCATTACAACTGGAGCAGGGCCAAGACAACTGGAGCATGGCCAAGATAACTCAAGCGAGGCCAAGAAATTTTGGAAAAGCCTAAACAACTAGACCAAGCCCAAGAAAACTGGAACAGGACCAAAACAACTCAAGCAGAACCAAGACATCTTCAGCAAAGTAAATTGAACAGGAGCAAGCCCAAGACAACTGGAGCAAGCCCAAGTCAACTGCAGGAAGCCCACGTAGACCAGTCCAAGCCCAAGACACCTGGATCAAGCCCATGACAACTGGAGCAAGGCCAAGAAAACTGGAGCCAGACCAAGAAAACTGGAGCAATTCCAAGACAACTGGAGTAATGCGAAAACAACTGGAGCAAGCCCAAGACAACTGGGCGAACCCAAGACAACTGGATCAAGACCAGGACAACTGGAGCAAGCCTAAGATAACTGGAGTGAGGCCAATACACCTGGAGCAAGTACAAGACAACAGGAGCAAACCCAAGACAACCAGAGCATGCCAAAGACTACTGGAGCAAGGCCAAGAATATTGGAGCAAGGCCAAGACAACTGGAGGAAGTCCAATACAACTAGAGTAAGCCCAAGACACCTAGAGCAAGTACAAGATAACTGGAGCAAGGCCAAGAGAATTGGAGTGAGGACAAGACAACTAGAGCAAGCCCAAGACATCTAGAGCAAGGGCAAGATGATTAGAGAAAGCACAAGACAACTGGAGGAAGGCCAAGACACCTAGATGAAACCCAAGATTACTGGATCAAGGCCCAGAAAACTAGAGCAAGGCAATGACAAGTGGAGCTAGTCCAAGATTACTGGAGCAAGGCCACAACAACTGGAGTAAGCCCAAGACAACTGGAACTAGGCCAAGACAACTGGAGTAAGGCCAAGACAGCTGGAGCACATTGAAGACAACAGGAGCAAGCCCAAGACAACTGGAGCAAGCCCAGATCAATTGGAGCTAGGCCCAAAAACCCCAGAAACTGGAGCAACTTGATCAAGACCAAGACAACAGGAACAAGCCCAAGACAATTGAAGCCATGCCAAGACAACTGGAGCAAGCTCATGACACCTGGAGCAAGGCCAAGATAACTGGAACAAGGCCAACACAACTGGAGCAAGGCCAAGACAACTGGAGCAAGGCCAAGACAACTGGAGCAAGGCCAAGAAAACTACAGCAACCCTAAGACAACTGGAGCAGGCCCAAGAAACTTGGAGAAAGGCCAAGAAAACTGGATCAATCCCAAGACAATTGGAGCAAGCCCAATACAACTTGAGCAAGACCAAGACAACTGGAGAAAGCCCAACACAACAGGACCAAGTACAGACAGCTGGATAGATCCCAAGATCACTACAGGAAACCCATGACAACGAGAGCACGTCCAAGACAAATGGAGCAATCCCAAGACAACTGGACCAAGCCCAAGTCAACATGAGCACAGTAAAGATGACTGGAGCAAGCCCAGGACAGTTGAAGCAAGGCCAAGACAATGGGAGCAAGGCCAAGAAAACTTGAGCAGGCTCAAGACAACTGGAGAAGGCCCAATACAACTGGAGCAAGCCCAAGACAGCTGGAACAAGACCAAGACAGCTAGAGCAAGCCCAGGAAAACTCGAGAAAGGCCAAGACAACTGGAGCAAGGCCAAGACATCTGAGCAAGCCCAAGACAACTGGAGCAAGCCCAAGACAACTTGTGGTTCCTCGTCGCTCTGCTGCGATCCTTCCGACTCTGGTCGCTCTGGTTAAACGTCGACCAGACGGCTTGCAGAGGGCCTCTCCTGATCCGGCAGAACATTGACCAGATAGACGGTGCGTCCAGAGGAGTTTCCTCTAACACTCGACGTAAAATCTGGCAGGAGTGAGCACTTTGACACCCGTAGTAACTCCTGTAATGGATGTTTCCACCGGATCTCAAGCGCAGTTGCATCATCGTCAGAGTCCTCCATGTCGGCTGCTATCTCTACTGTTCTGTTGCGCTCTGACCTCGCATCCTTGACTTCCTCGTCCGCCGCCTCCTTCTCGTAGTCAAGGAGTTGGAACCACTCCCACTTTTTTGGAGTGTTCCTAATGCTCATGTTGTTGCTTGTGTTGTTGAAGCTCTGTTGCTTGTCGGACTCGACCTCTCGGTTGCAGATGATCTCTTGCGTGCGTGGATCCCAGTGTTGATACACCTTTTGCATACTCTTATAGTCAAGGAACAAGCACAGTTCTGCCTGCGTTTCCAGTTTGTTGTTGCGTCGCTACGCCGCCTACACCGCGTGCGTCTTGCACCCGAACACCTTTGTGTGTGCAAAGTTTGGCTTGCGCCCACTCCAAACGTCTTGCGGCGTCTTCCAGACGCCCTCACCCTTTAACACCATTATTGGGGTGACGTTGATGGTGAAGCTCGCCGTACGCACAGCCTCTGACCAGAATTCTCGTGGAAACCTTGCATCCACAAGCAAGGTCTCCACAGTGTTTAGCAACATCTGGTTCTCCCACTCTGCCATTCCGTTAGAATGTGGCAAGTAAGGTGTAGTGGGTTCCCACTGGATGTCCTGCTACTTCATCCACCTGTTACATCCCACGTACTCTCTGCCATGGTCGCTACGTAGAACTCTCACCTTCCAGGCCGTTTGCCTCACTCCTGCTGGGACGTACTCCTTTAGCCGGTCCAGAACCTCGCCTTTCTACTCATGAAATACAAAATAAGCTTATTGCTGCAGTCGTCAATGAAGGTGACAAAGTATCTCAAGTTGTTGTTTGACGGCAATTTGAATGGTCTGCACACGTTGTTGTGCCGACCTCCAGCACGTCCTTCGCATGAGCCACGTTCTCATTGAATGGCTTGTGTTGCTCCTTGTCCAAAGTTAAAGGCTCACACCTTTTGTGCGCTACTCCATCTGCTCTTGCATCTACAGCACCATCGATGAAGAGGCAATTCAACATGTCGCGCTTCACCATCTCCTTAACGGTTGTAGGCGCCGAATGACCCAACCATCGGTGCAAGAGCTCTAGATCAGTGCTTCCTCCCTTGGTTATGTTGACGAAGCGCTCCTGCGAGTCTGTTGCGTCTGATGCCGTGGGGATAACCTTGGTCTCCACGATGTAGAGACCGTCCTCACGTTTTGTCTCCAGCACAACCTTGCCACCACCGTTGTTGTACACAATTGCGTCTTTCCTACGAAAGAGTACCTCATACCCCTTATCCGTCAAATGGCAGTTACTCAAACTCTCGGCTAGGCCGAGGACGTGCTACACATCGCGGATTGTGCGCAGCTCCTTAACGTCCACCTGACTTCAACCTCCACGTTACCTTGGCCGGCCGCCGGCTCAACTTTGTCGTTCGCGACCACCATTGACTTGGAGGACTTCTTGTGGGTGACAAGCCCCACTTTCTTAACCTGGGTGTGCTCCTCAGCCGCGGAATCCAGGCACCACTTGTTGGCCTTCTTGAGGAAATGGTTTTTATTGTTGTTGAAGAGCGACTTGCCTTTGGTGTTTTTGCCGCCAGCCTTTGCCTCCTCCAAGAAATCACGAGCCCAGTGGCCCTCCTTGCTGGAATGATAACATGCACCTTTCTTGGCGTCCTTCTTGCCACCACCCTTTCCACCGCTTCCCTTGTCCTTGCTTCTGCCACCACACATTTTGGTGACGAGGGCCAGTGAGGAAGACGAGGATTCCCCACAGCTCTGACGCTACTCCTTGTTGCGGATGTACACTACAACCACGCCATAGGTGAGCTTGTCCTGCGGCCATCCTGCAAGGATGGTGATGAGTAAATCCCAACTGTTAGGTAGGGCCATGAGGAGGGTCATCACCTACAGCTGCATACCGATCTTTTACCCAACATTGTTGTATTGTAAGGCAAACATGACATCATCTCCCTCCTTGATTCTCACTCTGAGGAGCCACTTCATCGCGAGGATTTTATTCGCGAGCGACTTGGATTGGTGGATGGCACAGAGTTTTTCCAAGCTTCGGCTGCCATTTTACTGCCCCATTATGACTCGGTTGTCCTGGACAACAGTAGCATGAGTCCATCCATGTTTTTTTTTTCAAAGGTCTACTTCAACCCGTCCGCAGCTTTCGTATGTGCGAGCACCTCCATTCCCAACATGACCCCCGGAAGCCCCTTATGAACAAGGTGCAACTCAAAATGGCACCTCTAGATCTCAAAGCCTGGGCCGCCCGCATAATTCTGGATGGGATGTGTCTCCTTCTCTGCCATTTGCACAGCTTCTACTCCAACAGGCTCTCAGAACTTCACGGCAACTTTATCCATGATGACAATCCCGTGCACTACGGAAGAAGTGAAAATTGGAGACGATCAAAGACGTGGGCTCATAACCCTTTGTTGGGAAATCTACTTGGTGCAATCCCGATGTGTGGTTTGACCTTCTCTAATGGTTCACGTTTTTTTGGGGGAAAATATGAGGCTGACTGTGAGCTTTCCGGTCGCCGCATGCTTTGTGAGCAGGAATTTTTTGAAGATTTGCCCCTTTGCATGCCCAAGTGTGGTGCCGAGAGGCGCCAACGAGCCGCAAGAGAGGAAGTTCCTCGTCGGTGCATCAGTCGACTTGAGGATTGCTTGGATTCTGAAGGATTGTCCCTGAAATTTGACAAGTTTTTGAATCTGGTGGAAGTTGATTGACCAGAATCGGACAAGTAACGAGGGAGATATGGGCTTCCAAAATTGGAGTGTGCGTGGTGGCTCTGGGAGCAGGCCGCGGTTTGACTGCCGGTGAGTAATTGACCGGAACGAGTAACAAAACTC
Source organism: Penium margaritaceum (assembly GCA_023375785.1). NCBI lineage: Eukaryota > Viridiplantae > Streptophyta > Zygnematophyceae > Desmidiales > Peniaceae > Penium > Penium margaritaceum. The sequence continues at coordinate 56,257 of SZWC01011199.1, read as the reverse complement.
CATCTGGAGATTTTGCTCCGAAAGGACTGCCGAGGCGTCCGGTGGATGATCTGCGGGATTTCAGTAGTGCAGTTTTGTAACCGAGGGACAGCCAGAAACCTGGCTCGGAGTCCGAAACTCAGTAGTACAGTTTGTTGCTTGGGGACTTGGTCAAACTTCCAACAGTAGGTTACGCAAACAGGTTTCGAACCACATCAATCCCCATCATCAAACACGATGATTAACTCATCAAAATAGACCCCAAAGGCGTGGGGGGCACTGCCACTACGTACAAGGACATCTGCGCCTCCGGAATGGCGTTTTGATGCGTCCTTGATGTGTGAAGGCGCTTCGGCAGACGACGTGGTGCGTGCCACTGACTGAGCGGCTGGTTTGGGGTGCTTCACTTTGGCTGAAGTAGTGGGAGCTATGGTGATCCAAATTGTGCACAGTTTGGTGTGTTGGATAGCTCATGAATAGCCTTCCAAATGTTAACATCCTGTCCATGTTCAAAAACTAATGCAAAATCGCAATGTTCCCTTCGCAAAAGTGACTGTCTGACAACTCCCTTCCACTCCCAGAAATATAGTGTGAGGCAACCAGAAAGCTCACGCTTAGACTCAAAACCTGCACAAAAGTAGCCGTGAACACAGAAGACCCTTTAGGCCACGTTGGAACTGCACCCAAGTTTCTGACAGAATTTACAGATAGTCCTTTTTGCCAAGGGAATTGCACAATTCTGCGTTAGTTTTTGTACATCGATAGGATGTGAACATTTATGGGGCTATTCATGAGCTCTCCAATGCACCAAACCGTGCATAATTTGGCCAAGCGTAGCCCGAGTTACGCTTGTCTAAGCACTGGCCTCACCCACCGTGGCGCCTCCCTTCACTTGTCAAGCGCCCTTCCCAATGCATAGATCCCTTTGCATGTGATGGAGGGGTCGCCTGCACTGTTCCAATGCACCTCGGCCACTTCTGGGTTGAGTTTGATGATGGGATATGACAGGGTTTGAAACCTGTTTGCAGACCTGCAGTCAGAATTTTGATCAAGTCCCTGAGTAACAAACTTTACTACTGAGTTTTGGGCTCCAAGCCAGGATTTCGACCGTGTTCCTCAGTAACAACCTGCACTAATGGATCCCAAATTTGGAATTTCATATCTTCCTTGTTACTTGTCCAATTTTGGTGAAATGAATTCCACCAAATTCAGCGACTCGTCACCTTCAGGACAATCCTCCAGTTTAGGATCCAAACAATCCTTGAGTCGCTAAATCCAACTGCAAGGATTTTCCTCTCTGGTGGCTTGCCGACGCCTCCCGGCGCTGCACTTGGACATGCTGAGGGGCAAATCTTCAACAGGGTGTTGTAGCAATAGGGACAGACGTGAGCCCAGCACTTCATCCAATACGCTCAAGGAAACGCTACTATTGTTGGGAATGTTGTCGGTGGAGTCCTCTTTGGCAGTATCTCGTGCTTGCTTGGTTGCCATCACCTGAAGATAAGCCAACTCATACGGCTGTAGCAGGCTCAAAATACCAACAGTAACCTGTCACTGTGTAGAACGAGCCCACATGCTCAACCGCTTTGCAGATGGACCTCGTGAGAAACCACTGTACAACATGCTGCTCGTTAGTTTTTGCATCTGGCCCACGTGCTGCAAGTTTTGAGTCAGCTAACACCTTGCATGCATCAATGCTGTTCTGCATTAGTCTAGCAGCTCATTGTAGAAGGGTCTGGCAAGTGAGAAGGTTGGGATGGTCGAGCCCGAGATGTCAGTGGTCAAAATTTTGAACAGCTCAAGGACCTCTGCGATGTAGTGGATAGTCAGCCACTGTGATCCCGAAAGTCGCACACCGTCCTTGCCGATGGATGTGAGCCAGTTCCCCAGTGGCTTGCATTGCTCATGGGCCAACTACAGCATGGTCACGGCATTGTTCCAGCAGGTGCGAGATTCAGGTTGATTTTTTGGTAGGGGGTAGGTGGTTTGCAAGGAAAAGCACCTCAACTAAGGCCTTTCATTGAGGGCTGCGGTTGATAAAAACTACGATGTGAACCATGCGGATAATGTGCTCAACTTCCGGTTGAGCGAGAATGTCGCTCACGCTGAGGTTGAAAACGTGGTCATAGCACCACACGGTCCTCCGGGAAGACTGCATGGTGTTTGACGAGAATGCAAGCCATGGCACCATTCACCGACACATTGTCCACGGTGACGTAGTACACTTGGTTCCAAAGCCCACAAATTTGGACCACATTGTGGAAGACCTGGAAGAGCATTGTGATTTCATGGCGGCCCCATACTGGTTCAAACCTGATGAATTTAGAGAGGATCCATCCGCCATTAATGCGTGGAAAGTGACCCCACAAGTACAGTCATTTGCGGCGGATGTCCAGCTTTCAATCTTAAAGGAGATTTGGCCGTCGCATGTCCATAGAAGCTTGTAGATGTGCAGCTCCACTGCCTCATGTGCAACGTATACATCACACGTGAGAGTTTGTGGAGATACTAGTTGTGCGGCTGGGCTGGCATGCTCCACTTCCTCCTGCAGCCATGGAGATGCGCTAGCCACGAACGGGATGTCATTCTCCACAAACCACCACATGATGCACTTGCTGAAGTACATGGCGTTGAACACCGCACGTGGCACCCAGTGACGGATGTTTTGGGCCTCATCAGCCTTTGCAAGATCCGTGCAAAGCATCTGGGTTCCACGTCTCCCGTCCGCCATGGTTTTCACCACCCAATGATGTGTTGTGGTGAGATGGGACCACATCCAGGCAGTGTTTCCATTGTTGATGGGAACTGTCTTCATGACATAACCCATCTAGCAAAACTTGCACTGTGCAGAGCTGGGATCGCCCTCCATGCATTATAAGTAGTACCACACATGGGCACATGAGCCAGCCGGGAGAGTAGCAGGAGCATCACTTGTGATGGTCATGAGCTGCTCATGATGTTGCCTTGCAAAACGGGCAGCAAGCAGAGCACTCACCATTTTCATGCATACCGTATGCCTACGCACATTAGCATGCATGTGGACAATTATCTGACCAATTACTCTCTGAGGGGATTGGAGAGTGGTCTAATCAACGAAAGCCACATGCAATGGGAGGACAGATCTAGGGTCAGGGGGTGGGCAGGTAGATTGGAAAGATTGTTGTAGCTAGCAGTTGAAAAGGACAAGATGGGTAGGGTTTCTAGTCAGGCTGAAATCCACTCGCGTTACAGCACGAGCCCAGTAGCTGAACATACTGTGTCAAAGTTATCCAACAAGTAGAACGGCGATATTACTAGGACAAAGTAAACGACCTCATGCAGCAAACATTGGACTGTTATCCGCGTTCGATCTATGTCGATCTATGACTGGATTACAAGCTGTGCAGACCTCTCAGTCAACTTCAAGCATGGGAAGTCAAGAAGAGGTAATACGGGAAGCTCTATAGAAAAAAACATCTTCCGATGTATATGGGAGATTCGGGAACGAAATATTTCTTCCGGCTCTCGGAAGTCCTCGCCAGACATCGCTCGGGTGACACTCGCCCTCAAAATGGTGCAGCACATTTGAACGGCCCGACTAGATCCACTGACCCAGCAGTCGGGCCACCTTGCTTGTGCTTGCTCGGATCACAAGCAGGGTTGGTCAGAGGCCCATCTCCGTTGGTGGGTTTGCCCTCCCTGCATAGAGATGGCCACTCGGCATCTGAGTGAGCGAGTGTGGCGGAACACATTTTTCCACTTCTGCACAGGAGTGAGAAAATATTTTTCACCTCAGCCAGAGGTCATCCAAGAGGGAAAATCGATTCCGACCAACTGACATATCAACTGAACACATCCGCAAGTCCAACCGATGTGGTCTGTACATCCACCCTCTTTTTTTCTTCTTTTTTTTTCTTTTTTTTCTTTTCTTTTTTTTTTCGTGTGTGTGGCGTTGACAGCCCTAGAGGTGAGGGAACCCCTATTTCACCCTTGGGTTACATAGAACCCTCTGGCGAAGGCTTACAGCCGGAGCTGCACCTTATGTGACTTATGTCACACCGATGTAGGCACCCATAAGAGTGGAATCTTATGGATTATGTGGGACTTTAACCCACTAACCCCACCCCTAGGAGTATCTTTACCACGGGTCGTAACCCTGCGGTTTGGGGGTCCAAGAGGTGTTTTTTAGGCAGTATCTTGAAATACTCGTCCCCCCTCGTGAGTGGTGCATCTTGTCCAGATAAGCTTTAGCTTTGGGTGTAATTCCATGTGAGGAGGTGAGAGTTTGTGGTCTATTAGGCAGATTGGTTTGTTTTCGCTTAGTTGTGTGATCATTGTCTTTTGTTGCTTTTGAAGATTGTTTTTATGGAGGAGGTGGGCAATTGTATTCAATTGTTCAGAGAAATTGTGCGTGATATTAATGCCCATCATTGCTGTGGGATCTCGTATAGCTTTCCTTAGCTTTTCTGTACATCCACCATGAGATCATGATTCCCTCGATGCTCCACCTAGCCTAGTGTCACGCCCAGGACAGTCAGCAGGGTGCTTCCAGAGTTCAAGACACCGGACTTTTGAATTTTCAGAAGTACCCTCTCGCACCATCTCAAACACTGTTACAACATAATGATGTAAGAATTGCATGATGCATGTTCTGAGTTCACGTTCTCTCTCTCTCCTGTTGAAACTGCCTTCATTTCCATCCCAACCACATTTAAACCACTACTGTCGCTAGCATGCTCTGCACTCGACCTGTCATCTGGCTTGATATCCCATCCATTCCGCCCTCTTCTCCCTCTAACTCCCTTCTGTGTGCTCAGGGTGAGATGCACCGTGCCCCGTCTGCATGTGTCTTGTCCCCGTACCTTGGTCCACGCAGATGTCATGAGACCCTTGCGCCATCACTTCTGTGGTCTTGGCCATTGAGTCGCTTCACAACGTTTCCCATTACCACTGGTTCTTCGCTATTCGTCACATGAGCGATGTTGGTCCCGCCCGGCTTCCCCAGGCCCAACTTGCACCATCTACCGACCAAAGTTATGTTCATTATGATAGGATCTCATCGCACTCGTGGCCGGCGCCCCTTTTGTGAAATAGGGCTCCCTGATGCATCTGTTGTTGTAACCTCTAGTTTGTGTGGAGAGTGATGAGAAATGCACGATGAGGAGAAATGAAGAAGGTAGTGGGGAGAAAAGAGAAAGCTTGGGTAAGAGGAGGCTGTAAGAGGAAGATAGAAAGAGGGATAGGAGAGAGAGAGAGAGAGAGAGAGAGAGAGAGA
>SZWC01011199.1:4051-34425 GCA_023375785.1 Penium margaritaceum | reverse complement strand
TTTTCTTCTTCTTCCCTGAGGGCGATGGGGTAGCTGCGACAGGGGAGGCAGCGGCCACGGAGGTAATGGCAGGGGCGGCGACGGCAGGGGATGCAAGGGCCTCCGTGCGATGGAGTTGGGACTCCTGGCAAGCTTCCTCAATGCGAAGGAAAAGCTCATATGCCCAGGGCATGAGAGTGCCCTGGGCCTCCATGGTGGTGAGGACGTCCTGAGGGTAGTGGACGAAGACGTCCGCGTATGCGCAGGTGGCGCCGCGCTTGATGGTGAGGAGCGCGGACAGAGGGGGTGGAGCCAACTTGCCGAGTCGACGGAGGATGTCCTCCGCTCGCTGCCAGTAGGCAGTGACCGTCTCGGCCTCCCCCATGTGTACGGAGTTGAACTCCCGGAGCAGACGGCTGATCTCAGCATCGCTGGACAGGCGATGGGGTTTGGTGAGGACGTGCCAGGCGGTTTCCGGGTCTGGGATGGCGCCAGCGCTGAAGTCGTCGAGGAAGGACTCCAGGGCAAGGCGGGAAGCTGGAGGGGCAGCTGGTACAAGGGCGCGGACGGCGCGACCAGTGTCATATAGCTGGTCGGCCTGGGTGGAGTCGTAAGGGAGGGTGTTGTAGGCCCACAGACCCTCACCCTACGCCCAGATCTGGAAGCTGAGCTCCCAGCTGTGGAACTGCTCGCCGACCTGAAGCGGCGGTGGCGGCGTCTCAAAGTCCTTCTACCTACAGCCGACACCCAGAATGGGGCCAAGGACGGAGGTCACTGTCTGCCGTTGGCGCTCAGTCTGCTGTTGCGCTAAGTAGTAGGTGGCGGCGGACACAGTGGGAATAGCGTGCCCTAGAGGAATGAATGACGCCAGCGCGTTGGTGGCGGTTTGGGAGGCGACTCGCTGTAGCGCCGCAAGCTGCTGTGTCAAGGCGGCGAGTTGTTGCTAAAGAGCAGCAAGTGGGTCAGGGGTGCCGCCAACGTTACCAGTGGGCTGCTGTTGCTGCTGTTGCTGCTGTAAGGGCAATGGCTGCTGCTGTATGGGCGGCGGCTGTTGCTACTGCAGCGGTGGTGGCTGCTGCTATAGAGGCGGCGGCTGCTGCTGCTGTAGCGGCGGTGGCTACTGCTGTATGGGCGGCGGCTGCTGCTGCTGCAGCGGCGGCGGCTGCTGCTGCTACTGTGGAGGCGGTGGCTGCTACTGCTGCAATGGCGGTGGCTGCTGCTGTTGGTACGGCGGCGGCAGCTGCTGTTGCCGTGGCGGCGGCGGTTGCTCCTGCTACGGCGGCGGTGGCAGCTGCTGCTCCTACGGCGGCGGCGGGTGCTGCTGTTGCGATGGCGGCGGGTGCTACTGCTGTTGCTGCTGCTGTAGCAAGCGCTGCAAGAAAGGAGGGGTAGGGGTCCCCCCATCAGAGGAGGACCCCTCCTCACCGGGACTACCAGCCATGCCTTGGTGTGTGTGTGTGTGTGTGTTTTTTTTTTCTTTGTGTTGCTGATTTCAGCATGAGGTTGGGGGAGTGGGGAATCTACCCACTCCTCTGGACTTCCCCCTTTCACCTTTACCCCTTCTTCTCACCCTCCTTTTTTTGTTGATGACGTCAGTAGTGACGTCAGTAGTGACGTCAGCAGAGGGGTGCTGACGTCAGCAGCGGCGAATGTTGGGGCCGCCGTTGCTGCTGTTGGTGCTAATGCTACTGCAGCCGCTGCTGATGCTGCTGCTGCAGCTGCTACTACTACTGCTGCTGTTGCTGCTGCTGCTGCTGCTGCTGCATCTCCTGCTGCTGTTGTTGCTACTGCTACTTCTGCTGCTATAGCTGTTTTCTCCTGCTGCTGCTGCTATAGCTACTGCTGATGCTGCGGGTGCTGTAGATGCTGCGGGTGCTGCAGCTGCTGCTGCTATAGCAGATGCTGCTACAGTTGCAGCTGCAGCTGCTGGTGCTACGAGCTGCAGCAGTTGTGGCTGCTGCTGTTGCAACAGCGAGCTGCTACAGCTCGCTGCTGCTGCTGAGTGCTGCTACAGCTGCTGCGTGCTGCAGCAGCTGCTCGCCAAGCTCCAGGCTGCTGCAGCGAGCTGCGGGGGTGGGGGAATTTTTTTGTTGTCTTTTTTTTTTTCCTTGTGACAGCGGACAGCAGCCCACAATCTGCTGCGAGCAGCGGGCTGCAGCTCGCCTAGCAGCAGCGAGCTGCTGCTCGCTGGCAACAGCGGGCTGCTGCTCGCTGCTCGCTCGCTACGAGCAGCGGGCAGCAGCAGTCGCGGCTGGCAGCTGCCAGCTGTTGCTCGCTGTTGTTGCTGTTGTAGCTGGCGGCTGCTGCAGCTCGCTGTAGCAGCTGCTGCAACCCGCTGTTGCTGTTGCAAGCTGCTGCAGCTACTACGTGCTGTGGCTGCTGCCTGCTACTGTTGCTGGCTGCTGCAGCGGGCTGCTGCTTTGGGCTGCTGCTGTTGCTGCACGCCGCTGCTGTTGCTGCACGCTTCTATTGCTGCTGCTGTTGCTGCGAGCTGCTGCTGCTGCAGGCTGCTGCTGCTGCGGGCTGCTGCTGCTACTGCTGCGAGCTGCTACTGCTGCGGGCTGCTACAAGCTGCTGCTTCTGGTTGACGTTGCTGGTGGTGCCAGTCACTGCACCTGGGTGACGTTACCGCGTGCGTCGTCGTCCACAGACGTCAGACGCCGCCTGCCGCTCACCTCCTCGTGTCACGCGTGGAGGTTAGTGCTGCCAAAATTCCGGGTGCTTGTCGGGGTCCTTTTGGGATTTTCGGCAGAGGTTAGAGTTTTCTCGGTGGACTAGCTCTCGAGCCCGATTTGCATGTTTTGCATTGTCTGTCCACCGATTGATGCCGGACTTATGCGTGTGACGAGTGGTAGCTTTTGGCTCGAGATTCTGCATCTCGAGGCATAGACGATGGTGCGTTCGGATACCCGTGCACATGTTTATGGCCAAAACAGTGACTTTAGGCCAGTTTTAGGACAAACTGACAGTGCGCGTGCGTCACTTGCCGTGAGCCGCAGGAGGTATAAATGGAAAACTATGCAGCAGGTTGGGGCAGCAGCGTTGTTGATGCAGTGTGCGGGCTTCCACGCTCGTTGCTTAAGTCAGTTGCCCCCTCAATCTGCTGCTCTAGAGACTAAGTCTGGAAGCTCTGGGTTTGTTACTCAGAAACGCGCGCGCCAGAGTTAGCGCCAGAAAGCAGCTCAAAACTGATAGTAACTGATTAGGAATGAAGAATGAACAGCAATGGGGGACCCCTCCAAGTTCTAGCCCCCCCCACCCCAGCTCTGTAGAGTTTGTTACTCAGTTCATCAGCCAATCAGAAAATAGCTATTTTCAGGCTAGCAGATTTTCTCGGTGAGGCCTGCCAGACGGCCGACAGCCCAAAACCCGGGCGTCGTCCGTTTTGCCTAAAAACTGGACCATACCATAATACTAACGCTGCAATTGCAGCCGTGCGGTCAGAATCCTCTAGAAAAATAGTAGCAAGGAGTTATGGCAGCCTGAACCCAGGCAGTGCCCACGATGGTTTATGCTACCAAATAGGGCCATGCAACATGCAACTGGGACCCTAGGCAGCGCATGACGACGCAGGCACGACAGTACGTGCTGGACGCATGCACACAGCGACTGCGGTGGCAGTGACTGCCGGCAGCGTGACCACCGAGGAGGCCTGTCGATGGAGCTGAACACGTTGCCGGAGAGAGGGGGCTCAAGCGAACTGCGAGACGACCTCATCGTGTGTCGGCTCCAACGGACGACACTCCATCAGCGTCGAGTCTCGCCGTCAGTCATCTGCACGCCAATGTACACAAGCCGGGAGGACACAACAGAGCACAATGAGCGCAAAAACCCAATAGGTATTTATGTTTTGTCCTTGTCAGTTGTCATCTCTCTCTGCGATTGTATTCAGATTTGAGCTTCTTGACACTCTGTGAGTGTCCCTACCCAGAACCTTGCAGTTTTTGCCTTTGACTTGTGACCGTTGTCACACGCTGACCTAGCGTTGACGCCTAGTGTCGCGGCAAGTGGTTAGGAAGGTTCCTAGAAGCTTCTCTTGGTATCAGAGTGTTGCTTTGTGTGGCTTCCACCTGTCACGACCTACACTGCTACTTTACCGATATACCCATATTCGGGGTATATGGCAAAGGAGGGCGTGACGACATGACGGGCCTTCGGACTGCACTGAGACTTCTCCAGCACCTACGACAGCGTCGGCAAGACGCGGTCGATGTGTTCCGGCAGCCATGTGGGCTTGCCAAGAGCTAGGAGAGTTTTTTGGGTGGGTTGAGACCCGGGCACCCTATTGACTGTACCGGTGCGACGAGGAGACCCGATGGCTGTTGTGGGGCTTCCGATGTTTGGAAAGTCGTCTGTGATGTCTAGACGTTGATTCTGAGTTTTTTTGGCACTGCTCATATTTTCTCGGTGGTCGAGACCCGGGCACTCGGAGAGTTGTTCCGGTGCTTCGAGGAGACCACCTTTGTTGCTCTCATGGTGTATGCAGTGTGTTCTCCCTGTTGACTCATTTGGGTTCAGTAGGGGTGACCGGGCCCGGTGCGGTTAGCTGCCGGCGCCCCTATACAAGTCCGCTAGGGGCTCATTTGTAGACTCTCCTTGTTCTTTGTATTCAGCGTTCCAGACTTAGCCAAATTCTTGCCGTTTTGCATCGCACTCACACACAGAGCTCATGTTCGTTTTTGCATGGGGTTGCATGCCCTAAAAATTATTTCCAATTTGGTATCAGAGCGCAGGGGGGCGTGTGAGCAGCAGAAGCAGTAGCAGTGCGCGGAACGCAAAGTGAACGCGCCACGTGGTGCCACACCGGCAGCAGCGTGAGGGAGCGCGAAGCGACTGCACGTGAACACCAGAGGGGCGGTGAGCCGCACACAACAGCAATAGCGACCGCGGCGGCAAGAGCAAAAGTAGCAGCAGCCACTACAGTAGTGGCGACAGCAGCAGCGTGCATCAGCGTCGACAGCATCAGTAGTAGCAACAGCAGTGTGCAGTAGCAGCAACAGCAACGTGCAGCAATAGCAACAGCAGTAGCGGCGGCAAAAGTAGCTGCACAAGCGCATTAGCCGTTGCAGTAGTAGCGTCAGCAGCAGCAGCATATAGCAGCAGCAGTAGTAGCTACTACATCAGCGGCGGCAGCAGTAGCAGCGTGCAGAAGTAGGCGATAGCCGCGGCATCAGCAAGCAAGAGCAGCAGCTGCTGCGCAGTCTAGCAGCAGCAGCAGCAGCGGAAGGAGCAGCAGCAGCAGCGGCGGCAGCATCGAGCAGCAGAAATAGCTGCTGCTGCTTAGAGTAGCAGTAGCAGCAGCGGCGGAAGCAGCAGCAGCAGCAACCGTAGCAGCTGCACCTGCCGCTACAGCTGCTGCTGCTGGAAGGCCTCGCTCCCCTCCCGTGAGGGCCCCCGCCCCCTCGGAGGGGCCCCCTCGTCCCCCATCAGGGGGCATCTCCGAGGGGGGGGGAGCCCTTCGACCCCTTTTCGTCCCCCCTTCCCCTCCTCTCGAGGGGGCCCTCGGAGGGCCTCGTCGAGCCCCTACGAGGGGCCCCTCGGAGGGGCCCATCGGCTCCGTCGGCTGACGGACGGAGGGAGGGGCATACCCCCCCCCTTCCCCTCACTCACTCGCTCGCTCGCTCACTTCGCTCGCTCGTTTTTTTTTTTTGCGAGCGAGCGAGGAGCGAAGAGGGGGGGTGGGGCGACCTGACGTTGCCCCCTCAATGTTTTTATNTTCGACCCCTTTTCGTCCCCCCTTCCCCTCCTCTCGAGGGGGCCCTCGGAGGGCCTCGTCGAGCCCCTACGAGGGGCCCCTCGGAGGGGCCCATCGGCTCCGTCGGCTGACGGACGGAGGGAGGGGCATACCCCCCCCCTTCCCCTCACTCACTCGCTCGCTCGCTCACTTCGCTCGCTCGTTTTTTTTTTTTGCGAGCGAGCGAGGAGCGAAGAGGGGGGGTGGGGCGACCTGACGTTGCCCCCTCAATGTTTTTATTCCCCCCCTCCATCCTGACATGCCCTCATTCTGGGGGGCAATCCAGAACCGGGTGCAGGCAAACCCGGGGTGAGAAAAAAAAAGGGAGAAAAAAGCGACGAGAAGCCTGGAAAAAAGGGGTGGGGCTTGGGAGAGAGCGAGATAGAGAGAAAACGTGGTGGTTGAGGGCAACAAAAAAAAGAGGGGGGCTGGCTGAGGGCAAAGAAAAAAAAAGACAGGGGGGTCTGAGGGTTAGTGAATAAAGACAAAAAAAAGGAGGTAATCTTCCAACTACCACCGCCGTAGCAGCCGTAGCTTCATAGCCGACGACTACTTAGTGCTGTGGTTGCACGAGAGCTTGCACTTTCGCCTTCAGAGCCGACAGCGGACTGTCGTCGGCAACGATCTCCACTTCGAGACGCGTCGTGGACCGGCGTCTTCTTAGGGCCTGTTGATTGGTGCGTGCACTTCACCGCGTAGGATCGACGGCGGATTCGAGTCTTACCAGCTCCGAGGGTTGGGTCGTCTATCGCTTGGAGTAGCAGCCACACTTGCAGCCGCCACCCCTTCTAGTCTTGGAGCAGTCTTCGCTCTATTAGTGGCAGCATCATTAGTGGCCGCAGTTAGTCAGACTGTAGTCTCCAGGCGTACTATGGTAGTGCAGCTCGTCCATCTGGTCACGCTTGCTGACCCGGACGCCGTGACCTCCAGGAGTGACTGTACCTACTAACCTCGTTCTCTCCCGTGGCTTGGTGTTCACCACCAGGAGAAGGTGCCCTCGGTACCTATCCATCATCCAGCGCACGAGATGAGTGCGCGGACATCTGAGCAGGCGCCCCGCGTGTTCGCCTGCTACTACTATGGTGATGGACGTCATGGTTGGCTTCGCTGTTGGACGCGCCCTCCCGGCTGGCATCCACCTTGGCTACAGCCTCGTCCGAGCCTGCGTCCTCCACAGCATACGGATCTGCCGGCGTTAGTAGATCCCCTAGCTAGACCTCTGGCGAGCATATTCGCTGAGATCCATGGCCTCCAGCATACAGTGCAGCGGCTTTGTGACCTCGTCGTCACTAAGCGTGCTTCTGCTACTCGTTTTTCGACAGCGTCTTCAATCACATCTCCTCAATCCTCTCCTCCTTCCTCATCCGATGGTCTACCTTCAGATCTATCTGCCAGTGAGTCCCAGGCTGCCACCATCCTTTTGATCCTCCACTCTGCTGTGACCACGACGCCATCTCGCGATGACATGTCTTCATGCAGTTGTTCCAGTCGAGTGACTCCGTGACGTCAGCGTCAGCGCTCCGCACGGCGTGCTCACGTCGATTTTGATACATCCTCCACCTCCTCGGCCTCCGTTGCTCTACCTGTCGAGGGGGCGTGTGGTCACCGCGCATTGCCTGATGTGACCGTAGCGACAAAATCCGCACTCTCGCCGGGCCGTGCTGCCTGAGCATCAGCTCAGGCAGATTCGGATGATATGGAGACAGCACATGGCGTGGAGTCTGACCTCGACATGGCGTTCATGGTTGAGAGTTGCCTTTCATCATCCAGGTTGGATCCAGATCTTCCACAGCAGCACGTGACATCAAGAGGAGCGCAGACACGGCGTCCTTGGACAGTGCCTCTCGCGGCTCCGACCGCTGGAGGCCCAGGGATGGCGTAGGAGTCTCGTACGGATCGAGATGCATCCATCATACTTTTGGGGGAGATCGTGCAGCAGACTCACACCAGTCCGGCGGATGTTGGGGTACTTGGGACGTGCATGTCATTGAGATCGACATCTACGATGGGGCAGGAGCCGGACATTTTGCAGCAGCAGGTTGCATCCGAAGGATTGTACGTCCCGCGTGCCTTGGCGATGCCACTTGCGACTCTGACCAGTAGCGGCCTGGTGGTGGCACAGCAGTCTTGTGCGGATCGGGATGACCCACACGGATCTCCGGGGGCGTTGGCGCATGAGATTCACACCAGTACGATAGCAGTCGCAGTGCATGAGCAGAGTCGACCGGTTGGTCTTTTGGAGGTTGAGGCATTCGTGAGAGCAGCAGTTCTGAGAGACATCGCTCGGACATATGCTGCAGCAGACACAGCAGACTCCACCTTCTCATCTGCGATACATGAGGACCAGCTTCAGCGTGAGGAGTCGTCCATGTTCCCACAGTCTTTGGGTTCCCGTACCCACGACGGAGCAGCGACATACATGACGGAGTCAGATGATGGTCTTTACTCTATCATCGAGCAGGTGGTAGCGACCAGCGTTCCCGGCGAGAGTGCGTGAGCGCCAGCTGCGTTTGTTGGTTGCCTTGACAGACATTGTCGAGCCGGAGTCCTGCACACCTGTGTCCACTACGACTGTAGTTTAGGATAGTGGTGCAGATCCCTACACGCAGATGGAGTCACCTCGTCAGCTGGAGCTGAGTTCTGCCCCTTCGTGTTCACCTGCTGGTGACCTAGCTGATCACATGGACACTGAGAGTGGCAGTACCTGCACGGACGACATTTCTACATGCTCCACGGACTCTAACAACTCATCCTTCTCCTTCCCTCTCNGTTCCCGGCGAGACAGTGCGTGAGCGCCAGCTGCGCTTGTTGGTCGCCTTGACGGACATTGTCGAGCCGGAGTCCTGCACACCTGTGTCCACTACGACTGTAGTTTAGGATAGTGGTGCAGATCCCTACACGCAGATGGAGTCACCTCGTCAGCTGGAGCTGAGTTCTGCCCCTTCGTGTTCACCTGCTGGTGACCTAGCTGATCACATGGACACTGAGAGTGGCAGTACCTGCACGGACGACATTTCTACATGCTCCACGGACTCTAACAACTCATCCTTCTCCTTCCCTCTCGGCATGCGACCGCTCACTCCTCGTCTGACAGACACGAGTTGTGATGTGGATGCGACACCTGCAGCTGCATCCGATGTTCCAGTGTCTCAGCAGATTGCGAGCTTGGTTGACCCACAGGAGGATGCATCAGTACCAGTTCCATCGTCTTCATCAGCAGAGATGCATGTGGTGCTGTACTCACGAGTTGTGCAGTCTGCATATGCAGCATCCAGTGAGGTAGAGTTTATTCTACACCAGGTCGACATGGGCCACCTCGACATGTCCGAGGCAGATCATGCTGATCTGCACGAGCGTGTAGTCATGCTACAGCGGGAGATGATGGCAGTGTGTGAGCGATTCTCAGAGGAGGGCAGCATCACTGTTACCATCAGGAGCCTTCCGCCAGCAGCATCTGGCACACCTATACCCAAGGAGGATCTTATACGAGCTCCGAGTATGACATCTGCTCGAGACACTGTCATGAGAGAGGTGAGCGTGCCTTCGCCTTCCGCCATCCTGGCTCCTGTCGACCCCATCATCGCTCTTCCTTCCTATTCTGCTGCCGTCACGCACCTTCATTCACCCGACTCACCTGTCCCATCTTCATCTTCATCCACGAGTGGTGATCCGGTTCGTCGCTCCAGCTCTCCTCTTCTGGCAGTACACTCTTGTGTCTGAGGGTGTGCTATCCCGTATCAGAGGCCAGCTCCGCCACTTCATCCACGCACGCGTGATGCTCGCCCATTTAATTTCCTCTGGCGTATACAGATGCATCACGGCAGAGCGGAGACAGGAGAGACTGTGAGTTGGGACCCTTGGCAGTCACGCGAGGACTGGTATACCCCCGGTGATGCAGATTCACGTGAGGAGTCGTAGCCGGAGACACCACTTCGTCTTTGAGGGAGGGAGTCGACTTGTAGGTTATAGGGGGAGCTATCTCTACATGATGGATACACCACATGACTCATCGCCTAGGATCTCTTTAGCTACGACACCAGCATCTCCATCAAGGACATCGCTGCCAGGTGCATCTGCCCAGGGGGAGTGTTGTGTGGACCTCGACCTGACGCGACGTCATGGGAGATGCATGGCGAGGTCCATGCTCTCTTGTGAGCATCTACAACATCCCGCATGTGGCTCATGCTGCGTCCCTGCACAGCTGCATGTACATGGTAGCACCCTGTTGGTCGAGACCCGGACACTTGGTGCGTTATACCAGTGTCACGAGGAGACCATGTGATCGTGTGTCTTGGTCTGTGGCTATACTGTGTGTGGCATCTGCATGCGAGCTGTTGGTCGAGACCCGACACGTGGTGCGTTGCACCTGTGTTACGAGGAGATCCTCCCATGATCCTTTGTTTGGATGATGATACTATTGTGTTGGATTGCTCGTGGCGGTCGAGACCCGGGCCCTGGTACCGCCAGTGTCACGAGGAGACCATCTTGTTGCCTGACATGTGTGTGATGGGCATTACACTGGTTTGTGCATCTGTGCATCCCTCCTCTCATGGTCGAGACCCAGACACTTGGTAGCATGTGCTGGTGTCTAGGGAGACTTAACGTGAGTAGCAGAGGTGTGTATGTATGATTGTGTGGTGCAAATTGTGGTTTGGCATACATTGTTCGATGCCTTCGTTCATTCGTTCTGGCGTGGACGGCTATGTCAGCCAGGGGGAGTGTTGGTTTGTGTGGCATCCACCCGTCACGACCGACACTGCTACTTTACCGATATACCCACATTTGGGGTACATGGCAGAGGAGGGCGTGTCGACTTGACGGGCCTCCGGACTACACCGAGACTTCTCCAGCACCTACAACAGCGCCGACGAGACGCGGTCGATGCGTTCTGGTAGCCATGTGGGCTTGTCCGGAGGTAGGAGAGTTTTCTCGGTGGGTTGAGACACGCGCATCCTGTTGACCGTACCGGTGCGACGAGGAGACCCGATGGCTGTTGTGGGGCTTCCGATGTTCGGAAAGCCGTCTGTGATGTCTAGACGTTGATTCTGAGATTTTTTGGCACTGCTCATTTTTTCTCGTTGGTCGAGACCCGGGCACTCGGAGAGCTGTTCAGGTGCCTCGAGGAGACCACCTTCGTTGCTCTCGTGGTGTATGCAGTGTGTTCTCCCTGTTGACTCATTTTGGTTCAGCAGGGGTGACCGGGCCCGGTGCGGTTAGCTGTCGGCGCCCCTATATACGTCCGCTAGGGGCTCATTTGTAAACTCTCCTTGTTCTTTATATTCAGCATTCCAGACAGCCAAATTCTTGCCGTTTTGCATCGCACTCACACACAGAGCTCATGTTCGTTTTTGCATGGGCCTACATGCTCTAAACATTATTTCCAATTTGCCTCTGACTTGTCACCGTTGTCACACGCTGACCTAGCGATGACGCCTAATGTCGCGATAAGTGGTTAGGAAGGTTCCTAGAAGCTTCTCTTCGTATCAGAGCATGCGAGCCACAGCTTGTGCTGGTGCGCAGCAGAGATGCAACAATAGTAGCCACCCAGAGAAGCAACTGCAAGTCCTGGGAGGACCCATCACAAGTACGTTGCAGCAGAGGCAACGGCGGCAGCACCACGCAACATCAGTAATGGCAGCGGCCGTTTGAGCCGCGTGCAACAGCAGCAACCAGCGGCGGCACCAACCACTGCAGCTGGGGAGGTAGCTGCAGGCGCAGTCACTACAACCAATGCGGTAGCAGCAATCGCACCCTCGCAGCAGAGCCATCGCGCAGCAGCGGTAGCAGCCACGCGACTGCTCACCAGCAGCTGGCGGTGTGCAGCTCAGCAGCTAGCATGCATACAACAGGTGATGCAGTTGGAGGAGGTCCTCGGCGCTACACCAGTCACAACAGCAGGTGACGATAGCACAGATGACTATGACAGCGACGAGGATGACAGCAACGACGACGACAAAGACGACGACGACACAGACGACAAAGCTCCGAGGTGACACTATGTGGGAGCACATCCGACCAGCATCATTGTCATCCTTACTATTGTTTTGCAGGGGTGTGTGGCCATGGGGGAGCCATCATGTGCAGCCCAAGGGGGGTGTTAGTATGTGGGCTTTGGCCTAACACCCTTGTGAGGACAGCGTGGTTGGTTTGTGTCTGGCACATTGCTCCGGTTGAGGTTATGTTGGTCGAGACCCGTGCACCTGGTGACTTGTACCGGTGTGACATGGAGACCCATTGCCTCCATGTGGTATGTATGTTCCATGCATGCAAGCAGGTGTGGTCGAGACCTGGACCCCGGAGACATGTTCCGAGGGTCATGAGGAGACCTTGTTGCTTTGTACCTCTTGTGTGATGTTTGGCACATGCGTGTGTGGATTATGTGTTGCACGGTCGAGACCAGAGCACTTGGTGAGTTACACCACAATCTCGAAGAGACCTTGTATTGTGATTGGTGTTTACGACGGACAGTGAGTGTAGCCCCTCACTTATCATTGCGGTGACGGCTGTGTCAGCCATGGGGAGTGTTGATTTGTGTGGCTTCCACCCGTCACTAGCGATGACGCGATGATTATCCGTATGCCCACTACTGGTGATATGGAACGGCGTTACTGGAGAGCATGACGACATGATCCATGGTGCGGACGCAGCTGGCGCCAGGGCACCGACGAGTGGTGGCTCCGTGCACTACCAGCTGCTAGACAGCTGCCACGACATTCCGGGAGCTTGCCGGGGTCCTTTCAAGATTTTCTACAGACGCTAGAGTTTTCTCGGTGGACTGGCTCTCAAGCTCGATTTGCATGTTTTGCATTGTCTGTCCACCGATTGATGCCGGACTTGTTTGTGTGACCAGTTGTAGCGTCCGGTTCGAGATTTTGCATCTCTAGGCTCAGACGATGGTGCGTTCGGATACCTGTGCGCAGGTTTATGGCCAAAACAGTGATTTTTGGCTAGTTTTAGGACAAACTGACAGTGCGCGTGCGTCACTTGCCGTGAGCCGCAGCAGGTATTCGTGTTGTGTTCTTGTCAGTTGTTATCTCTCTTTGCGATTGTTTTCAGATTTGAGCTTCTTGACACTCTGTGCGTGTCCCTACCTAGACCCTTGCAGTTTTTGCCTCTGACTTGTGACCGTTGTCACACGCTGACCTAGCGCTGATGCCTAGTGTCAAGGCAAGTGATTAGGAAGGTTCCTAGAAGCTTCTCTCAGCTGCCCCGACCTCCGGTATCTCGATCCAGAAATATCCGACAACTTCAACCACTTTCCAGAACAGTCGCCAAAATTGTCGTGAACCATATAGAAACGATTTCGTTTGGTCGACTTCTCGACGGCCACGCTCGACTTTCATGAAGAAGCGTTGAGATATTCTCGAAGCCCCCCAACTTCTCGGCGGTGCTTCTTGCATCCGCTAGTCATGGCCCGGCCTTGCACGCGTTGCTCCGCTCAAACGCCGATGGCCCGAGTTATGCCTCACTCCCATTCTCGACATTGTCTATATGTGTGCGACTCACTTGACACTTGTCATCAAAGTACACTTACTGCTTAATACAAATTGTCCATTTGTCCCAAACCCCGAATCGTCTTCTGTCCCGCACCTCATCCCTCTGAACCACCTGTGTTCCGCTTGGCGTACCACTTGCTATCAGAGCGGAACGGCGTTAGAGGGGCAACCGATGCATTAACCATCGAGCGACAACCTCGCACGAGTTCTCAGTGCATCTCCACACTTCAGAAGATCGCAGACTTCGCGACGATAATCATGAACAGAGCGAGCACACCAGGAGACGAGTAGCGGTACTCCCGCACTGGCGGATTAGTAGCACATAAATAACGACGCTCTCGAGGCGAACCGGGAGGCAGCGACAACTTTCACGGCGAATGGCGCAGCACCAATGAACCCAGTGGCCAATCCAGCAATGAACCCCTCGGGCTCAGCAAACCCTTCTCCCCCACCACACCTCGTTGGGTTGACAACTCGCACAATGCGAGGCAAAGGCCAACAAGAACGAATCAACAAACACGTACCGTACAGTCAGGCAAATTTGTTCAAAATTCGTTCTCTTTTTTGTGCCAGTCATATTCTCCCAAAAAGGGGCATTTTTGAATTATTATCAGGGTCATCCAACCACATTTTCTTGTAATACCCGAGCTCTCATTTTTGCCCATCGATCAAGGTCTGGTGGAAAAAAATGCGGAGGCCTCGGTAAGTCGAACTTCAGATTGCCAAACTTGACACTTCGAACGTCGAAGCCGACAAGCACGGTCGACCGTCAGATCACGACAGCATCTCGTGAGCCCGGTTTCTCCGCGACGCGGCCGTCTTGCCTCTTTGCACTGCGCAGAATGCCAACCGTCAAGGAGGTACAAGTGACGACGCCCCTCCGCTGACCCAGCCAACGAGTCCCAACCAGCCACGATGAAGTTGCTACTATACTTCAACTTGAAGCCCCTCAACTGTGAGGATGCTGCTGCCCAGCACGACCGCCATTTCAACCTGCACAAGGTCCTCCATCCAAAGCCCTGCAAGATTCTGAAGAAGCGGCCAGTCGGCCACCCGCCTAAGAACCCTGACAGGCTTCTGCTCGCACCCGTGGACACCCCCGCAGCCCCGACAATTGTTGCTGGCACCGTCAAAACCCGGCTCCTAATGGTGCCGCCGCAAGCTCCTGCAGCAGACGCACCCGCGTAGAATGGCCAACCCCGCGAACCAGACGCACCCGCTTCAAACCAGCCCGGCGCGTACGTGAATTGGTCGGGAGATGGCCATCTCCCACGGATTCACGGCGCCATGCTTGCTGGCACGATGAATTTTCCCTTGAAGACAAGCCAGGCAATCGGTCTACATTGGGTTTTCAAAAGGAGATGGGTGAAGAACAAAGGCTGGTTTTACCCGAACCGATGACTCCATCGTGGTAGAGTGTACATGTCGAAGTTGCCAATGCAAACATCTTTGGTGTGCAGCATGAAGGGTTCCATTCACATAGACATGTGCACAGACTGATGGCGAGGCAACAACACAGTGTGGAACATGATAAAGAGTGTCAAATACAACGCCACGGATGACAACCGTCCCTATGGACTGGGCGGTAAAAAAGGAGACACCATTGGCGTGGTTGACTATGAGACCAAGGCAATTGCATGTAGGAATGGACAATAGAATCAGCTCAAGGTCAAGAACAAACAGCACATTAGAGAAGCACACAGGACTTCCAGGTCCATCAAACTGAACACTGCCAACCCCGTGGCCAGACCCAGTGCGCACATAGCGGAAAGAGCCAAGAGGACCGAGCAGGACAAAGTCACTACGCCGACATGACATGTGCTGGGTGGCACCTGACTCCACAACCCAGGTTCCATCCAGGAATTGCTCTGACAGAGATACAAAGCACAGTGCGACGGAACCATCGGACAGATATGGGACTGGGTAGGATGAGGGGTTGCACGAACATGCATTGTGATGTGCCAATCTATAATGGCAATTCACAATGCATCATGGTCATGTCAGAAGAAGTACGATGCATTCTTTTTGTGATGAAATCAATGAGCCCCCCAGCATTGTACATGCAACTCGCACGTCTCTAAGTGGTCGGGCTCGGATCACAACAGAAGGAGGGTACAAGTGTGCGCTCCAGCTCAGCAATGCAAGTGTCAAGGAGCTCTGTCCCAGGCGTGGATACAGTAGTCACATGCGCCCGGCCTACACTACTCAAAGAGGCGCCTCAGTATCCACCGTCACGTCCAACATGGGCCTGCCAGGCGTCATCCATCGCCCGCCCAATTGTGGCAAAATTATGCTTACGAAGGCACACCCATCACTTGTGGTCACCACCACAGTTGCAGCAGTGAAGAACTCCACTCCCTCCTCCTGAGAACCCCTGGGTCCCCTTATCTCCTCTCTTCCCCTTCCCCTTCTACCCCTTACCAAAGACCACCGTTGTAGTGGCAGCTGAGGGAGGAGATGTGGAGAAGATGCTCAATGGTGATGGCGTTTCAATGGAGGAGATGGGAGGGATCGAGGCCGTTGGAGTGGCTGTGGCAGCTGCAGCACGACTCATGGATGGTTAATACCAGCCTACCACTCGCACATGATAGCCACGCACCCAGGACAGAAGAGTGCCGGTCTCTCCGATACGCATGAGGTCTGCATGATCGAAGTACTGGAAGAGATGCGAGTATTTCTCATGCACCCCTAGCATAATGGTGAGCAAGGCAGAACACCCGAGGCGGCATTTGTGTGTCCAGACAAGTATAAACACGCAACACACGATGCCAATAGACATCTGCCACCTCTGTATCACCTTGACGCAAAGAAGTGACATCACGGATGCATTCATTCAGGCCGGCCTGTCCAAACCTCTGATGGGTGGTCAAGACAAGCTGCTAGGCGCCAAAGGGATCTGCACGCTGCCCTCTCAAGTCGGCAACATAGAGCTTGACATCCAAAATGGATTCATCTGAGAAGGCCAGGACTAGAGCGCGGACTGGGCGGGTAGCTGCGGCAGACTACACGGCATCAGTAGCATTGTAGTCAGACATGTATTAGGGTAGTAGCCCCTCCCCAGTGGCCCACATATGAAACTGCAACTCCTAGACTTCAAATCAAAGGGATTCTGAGTACCTGGAGGGAGAGGACTCAAATCCTTTACAGGACGCCCCGTCGGCATGACCAAACCGGTCAGGGCTGAGTTTCCAGTGCCAGGCTGTTGACACGTAGAGTGTGCACAACATTGGAGCAGTGACACTGGCGACACAAAAGAATGGGCTGGAACAGATTGCATCAGACTTTAGGTATACTAGTGCTGCTGTTTCTGTTGCTGCTGGAGAGTATTAGGCAATTACGACTATCGCTGTTGCTGTTGATGCTGTTGTTGCTGCCACTGCTGCTGATGTGGCTGTTGCTGCTGCTACTACTGTTGCTGCTGCTGCGGCTGCTACTTCTGTGCTGCAACACTGATAGTCACACTTGACCCACTGGAAACGGCATTTGCGGCTAGAGGAGGTGCTGCAAATGGACTTATCAGAACAACTGCGGGATTTTGTTGCGTGAACAACGCTTGCTGGTTAGAAAGGATGGTGTTTAGAAGGGACTCAAGCATATGGAGCTTTGCATCTTGAGCATCCAGACGCCAAGTGGTGGGACTGACTGGAGTGTCAGACCCGTCAGCCGGGGGGTTTCTCCCTCCTCCTCTGGCCTCTTTGTCAGGCATGTTGAACTGTGGTGAAGGGTGAAGAACGGAAGCGAGTCTCACGTGTACGACCTGGTAATCAGCTGAGTGTGGAAAGCAAAGCAGGAAAAGGAATTGCCTGACACATTTTGGTAGCAATTATCTTCCGGCTCTGCCGGAGGTCTATGTGATGAGGCCTTGATGCCTGGGACGCGCGTAGTCTGTGCTGTGTGCCAGGCTAGAGGATTGAAGAGGAGAGAGGAGAGCCCACCCCCAGAGCCCAAGTGAGGAAAGGAAGAGAGGCAAGGTTGGGAGCACGGCAAACTGACCGTGACGGTGATGATACTAACACTGGGAGCATTGCAGACACTTTGTCTGCTGCTGAAACCACCCTTGCTGGCCTTTCAAGTTGTAGATGAAGTCTGAAATGTGGAATTCCGGGCTGTCAACGTAACCACAGGCAAGGTTCTACTGTCGGGGCAACACCCGGTCCAATCAGCCACCATTAGGGCTTCTGCGGCTCTGGTTTCTGTGTCCGCCGGTCCAGAGTCCTCTTTGGGTTGTTTGTTTTCACCCAAGAGACTGCTTCTGCCGCAAATCTGAGGTCCACAGCCACTGTGGCTGCGACAGCTGCGCTGGCTCCTAAGACAGCCACAAACGTGATGGCGATGCTCGCGGCCCTTGCTGCTGCGATCCCAAACGCCGTCGGGATGGATCGGCGCCGTCGCTACTACTACTGCTGTTGCCGCTGTTGCGTTTGCATACACGGGCACTGATGGTGACCCCCCGGCTGTTGTTCATGCACACGCAGATTCCTAAGACGGACAAGGATGTGTCGGCGGCCAAAGAGTGGCAAACCGCCCACTGATCAGAACTCTGCTGAGCACAAGTGTCTTGGTTGACTTCTATGGATTTCCTGGGTTCATGGTTCTTGATAGGTGTAAACGAGAAATCCGGGGCACATTGGACATGATGAGAACACCAAACTGGGCAGTCGAGGAAAATATGAGGGTGGGTTCAACCTTAGTGAGCAAAGTGAGAAAGCCCGATTCGAAGATCGAAGCTCGCTTGCTCGCTTGCTGGCAAGTCTGGCTGCTTACACTGATCTGGTACAGACTTCTCCTCGTCTGTTATGACGCTCCTGATGCCATGGATCCTAAACCTCCTGAAGCTAGGTGCTTTCCTATGTATTCCCCTTGTGCCTATGAGTGTAATGTGTCAGTGGAAAGCAAGATCTCAAGCTTCTACTAGTATCAGAGCAGGAACAGGTGTGTTCCATCTTTGGCAAAGGAGAATCGGCAAAGTAGTGGCCTCAACGGAAGCAGCAAGCAGTCCAGGTCTTCCTCATTTTCTTAACACCTGCGCCCTTTTCTTAAAAGTAAAAAAAGAACCATAAGTAAGCCACTTTACACAATATGACTCTGATACCCACTGAAGTCGACGGGCGGTTGTCCAAGCCTGGTACTTGCGGACACCTCAAATTCCATGGAACGGTCACCACACAATCCTTTTCACACATAAAAGTGCTCTATGTGAGTCTATGTTTTGAGTGTTGGAAGTGTTGTCATATTCCTTTGTTCATCATTTGTCCCATCCTGCCGACCAAAAATGACCCTCGACAGTTTCGGGAAAATAAATCAATCAACTGACAATGTTTTCTAAAGCTGAGAACATTTGGGATTAAGCTTGTCTCTTTCTTGTCTTTCCTGAAGACAAAATGATGTACAAGTGTTTCTGAATGCATTGTAACCAAACCTATTTCATGTATGCCTCTTCGGACTGATGACGTGAGCATGGCCATTTAAAAATCACAAACCCCTCTTTTTAGGGGTTTGTGATTCTTTGAGGAGTGGTTTGTGTGCGATTTGCATGGTGGGCTCGAGACTCCCCATGCGTTGAAAGGGAAAATGTTGGGCCCCGCTACCGCGTGGCCCAACAGTAGCCCCGTAAAACTGAAATCCTAAAGGAGCATATTCAATTTTTCCCGCCATTTGAAACAATTATATGCCGGCTACCCACAGTTGAGAAGTTTATCTACACATCGGCCAATTGTATCAGAACAAGACTCATAGGCCCACTTTTTGTCAGGGGGGTTCCTGCTCCACTGATTATAAATGGTGCACACTCCGTCCAAATACATGAAAAGAAGCACCCGGAACCCACATTGGTCGATATGCCTCTGATACCGACTCCGAAGTCAGGCGGGAGCCTTGAGAGAACATCGCAAAATATGAAAAATGGGCCCCAATGTGAAAAAACAATCTTCACTACAAAACAGTATTACCATCCCGTTATGCCACGCAATGTAGGCAGGTTGAAGTGGAGTAGCGGAGGACCACTGAAAGGTACCGATGTCACACACAACTACTTGCTGAATAGACCAATAGAAGCCAATTACTTTATGACGTTGGATACCCTGATCCAAGGTTACCTAACCAATGACACACCACTGATTCCTTCATCTTTCGGCACTCACGAGTCATCTACAAAGTCAATCACGTTTCAACACCCAAACGACAAACAATTGCACATTGTCTGCGCGTTGAAATTTGGCTGCGTAGATGCACCCGTTCAACTATCAAACAATTACAATGGGATGGTTTCCAGTGTTGTTGGGCATACTACCAGCCACATGAACTCATCTCATGCTTCTGTTTACCTATTTTTTTTGCTGAATGGACCAACAAACGCCAATTACATTCTCGCAATGGACGCCCTGATCCACAGCTCCCTAACCAAATACTTGCAATAGCTGTTTTATGGCATACCTACTGTACGCACAAAAATGACATACGCAAACGAAAGTAGTGCCTCATAAACACATAGCATTAGAACAGATGAACTATAGGCCGTAAGCTTTATGGACATGATGTGGACCTCTCCAACGATGTACATAATGGTCTTACGAACAGCCACGTTGTCACATGGGCGAACATTTGCGGGGCACTCTGCAAAAATGAAGTAAGAGCTTGGCAAGGCACACGAACCATGACCATCCCACTTGCTCTCACTCCTCTGCAATCGATGCAGGCATGGGCTACAATAAAGGCTTGTTGGGAATTTCTTGTGGCAACCGGGGGCATCTCCACATGGGTGAACAGCCCATGCAAACCCGAGACCATGTGCTGGATATTTGGTGTTCGCATGCCCTCTCCTCACCCACCTAACACCTCCGGGCTGTGGGAGCCATGGACTTGAAACCCTAGGTCACTGTCAAGTGAGGTGGATGATTGAATAAACTTTGTTCTCTTTGTTTATCAAGTTACCCTATTGTACTTGGGTACAGTATTTGCTTTTACTTTATTGTGTCCTATACTACCCACTCTTTTGTCAATGGCCTGGAGGTGGCACAAACACAAACCTCACGGTTGGCATGTATTAGGAAAGCCAATTATTCATGTGCTCACATCATCCACATCTTCATAGCTTGAGAAAACCACTTATGAGTCTACAACATGGATTCATGTGACTTTTGTAGTCTCAAAAACATTGCACAGCAAGGCTTTATACTACTACTGCTCCTTGAACGTGCATTCTTTTCTGAAGGTCATGATTCCTAAGGTCATGGTATGAAAGTTAACATCAGTGACGTGTTCTACCTTTAACATATAGCACAAGATTAGTGGAAAATACATTAGTGAATTCATTTCTTCTCCATGAAAAGAATAGTGGAGTCAGTTATCCATGGCTAATCCACATTTGTAGGTACCCTTTGTGTCCGTCCTGCTATACTTGTGGCCATCATGGGAAAACATGGCAGTCACGTTGCCGGTCTTCTTCTTCCAACAAGACAACTGCCATGCGTAGCCCGCTTGCCTCCAAACCGCACACTTGGCCTCTAGACGCGTCGGCTTGCTTCAAATAGAGCTCGCACGCATGTGTGAGGATACAAAATAATCCTACACCGCCTCGGGACAAGCATCCATGTTCTTGAAAACATTTCCACCAGGGAAGTTTACAGAAGTGTCCTTCCTGGGACGATTCTTGGACCTTGTCCCCTTCTGCTCAATGACGAAGTTATGGGAGTCCGGCGGAGGATGGATTCCCCCGTCATCGGATTACCCTATGATGCAAGGCATAGCATAAACATTAACAAATACAAAAAGGTAGTAGAAAACAATGTACCAATGAGTGAAAGGACACCGATGTACCATACTTGCAAGGAGAACGGTAACGTTTGGTGTCCCAATCCAGTCATAACAGACGCCATGGCGATCTCCACCATAACAACGCATCCACAGCTAGTGGGTAGAATGGCATGACACAAGAGCCACTGTTCAGCCTCATTTGACAGTGGTTTTCACGCTCATGAGAGCGTGGAGTGAGGCGCTCTTCAACCTTCAGGTTCTCAACCTAGCAAGCTTCTTCATAGTCATTGAAGACAAACATGTCCGTGTACCCCAAGGAGACACGGGGTTCCTTCTCCTCGTTGGAGTCAGCGATGGTCATTTTTTAGGGTACATAGAAACAGAGAAATGGAGGATCCATTCAATCTCCATTGTGTACAACATGCTTTAACATGCATGTTCATAGAAATTGTACTCACCTAACGGTCGCCTTCATGTCTATCATACCCACTTACCAGAGTTGAGAATGAGCACGAGCGCCATGGTGAGCAGGAGGGTCCTAAGCGAGACAATGTCTTTGCCATGGCATGCAAATTGCATGCATAGTAACATGAGCAACCGTGATGGAGCAGGTCTAGAAGACCATTAGTGAAAGACCGCGGTTGACCATGTGATACAACATGGTCTATCGCGGATGCACGTCCCATGATACTCTGAACAGTCACCGGCGTTTGAATCATTTAAGCAATTATAAACTTCATATGTCTGTTCAATCGCATCTGAAAACCTGTCCAGGTGCCCGTTGGCGAATGCAAGAAATTGAGATACCAGTTGTGGCACCAGACACCAAATGTCTGCATACTTGGCGTGGTTGTGGCATCCCACATAATTGTCCTTCATAGAATATAGCCCCCGTTTTCTTTCACAAAACATGACTTGTGCACCATGTTTGTACATGCTTTGTATTGTAGATGCACAATTAACCTGATATCCTCGTTTTACAAAGATGACAAAGGTTCCCTACCCAAAAACGACATCTACATACTACGTACTAGGAGTTGGCGACTATAATGAACTTTTTCTGTTTGAATTGACGACTTTGGGTTATGGACAAGTAGAAATCAGCAATAAAATTGCACTTGTATCCTCATGTTGATACCGACGTATCACACACCTCATACGGGAACAAAACGAGGAAGGAATTGATTAAATCAGAAAACACAATGACTGCGATACCCACTTTTGAAACACCACAAGTGTGCTAGTAGGAATCTGGTCATGTTTCGTCACAACTAGGCACCGTGTGCACAATTAGCTGCTATTCATGTTTTGTGGACAAGGTGGCCAGTTGTTGAAACGAGTGGGTAATCCATATTGTCTATGAGGAAAGTGGGTAACCGGACAAGACAACGCTCGAAACATGGGTACAGCAACTCATTTTGAATCCTCAAATCCATCATGTGATTTGGGGTGTGGTTTGATTAGGATTTGCATTTACAAACAAGGGGGATTTGCGTCTTAGGGGAAACAATGAGTGTTTTGCATGATCTCGCAAGTGGATGCTTCTGCTCGATCGTGATCGAGTGATGACATCTTTGCTTTTCTTTGTCACGTAAATTCCGTTTTTTTATGTTGGTTTGTATGTTTTCCACAGGCTCCGTGCGCAAAAAACATATAAAACCCTGAACCAAATTAATGGGTTTGTTATTCAAAGAATAAAAGCAAAGAGAAAATTGCTTAATTGTGATTCTTGTGTGGGAGCAATGATCCATTGAGGAGCGGCAACAATCCACAAGGTGAATCGCTCTTTCTTATTGTTTTTACAAGTGGGGTTATTCCTTCACTTTGTTGTCCAAAGTGGGGAAATGGGATCAATTGAGTCCTCTCATGTACCTTTGTTGATGTATTTGTTCTTAACAAGATTCTTCCATCAATCCTAAAAGTGTCCACTTACGAACATCCGATGTAACAATTGAACAGCCACGCGTCTACGTCCACTTTCGACGATGGTTTTATAAAAATGGTATCTACCATTGTATCTTCTTCTGTGCAATTCTTGATTGTGATTTTGTTCAACACCCGCTAATCCACACACATCCACACCTCGCTGTTTTTCTTTTGTACCAAAACTACGCATTCAGCGTGCCCTCACATGGATGGGATGATGAACACCTGACTTAACATCTCATCCAACTGCTTTTTGAAATAAGTTGAGTTGTGATCGCTCATCCTGTAGGTCCAATCAACTGTCTATCTGTTTCCAGGCTTTAGGTCTATCTGGTGACCAAAGTTGCATTGTGGCAGTAACTGTTTAAGCAGTTTATTGTGAAGGAATCCCTTAAAACTACTCGCGAAGGGATGAAAGAATCCTCCTGAATGGCTGTAAAATTGTAAGGTATAGAGGCTGATAAGGTTGGCATTGTTGTGCCTACAGTCACAACATCCGTAGCTTCCTCTTTTTGCATGTGGATGAGTCATACTTGTGTTCCATGTTGTAATGATTTTCTTACCACGTCCAACGATGTGAGCTACGGGGAAATTTTATTGATGCTTGTAACTTCCTCTGTTGCTTCCTCCTCTGTTCTTTTCAATAGCTGTCACTACGTGGTGGGCTGCTCAATCAGGGACAGGCTTTGTTTCTTAACCATGAATATGGACGTAGACTACCATGCTGCTCCAATTACAATGTAAACTGTTTACTAGAGAAAATCCTGCC
This sequence comes from Penium margaritaceum, assembly GCA_023375785.1. NCBI lineage: Eukaryota > Viridiplantae > Streptophyta > Zygnematophyceae > Desmidiales > Peniaceae > Penium > Penium margaritaceum. Next base: position 10,769 of record SZWC01011199.1, on the reverse strand, counting down.
AGACCATAATTATGTGGTCGCTTATTGGACTAGTCCTCTAAACCATGTTTTGCTGTGCAGATATTTCTTTTATAATTGGAGTGGTTCATAAAGCCGGCAGATCTCCAAACACTCGTTGCCTGTTTTTTATGCAAAAACTCATACTTTGTTGTGCATATCCAGCTTCCAAACCATATCGTCACTGAAGAAACTATGGGAAGATCCTTGTTTTACTATTGCTGGTGCCCTTATGCAACTAACTCTTGTACAACCGCTCACTTATACTCGCAACAGTATTGCCGGTTTGTCGTGTTCACACCCCATGCCGAATTGGCAATGCCAAGAACCCTCGTTCATGGCATTGTGGGTTGTTCATATGGGCGATTGGTCGACGAACAGTTTTCTGACTGGGTAGGATGCTCGCTGTCTACTCCTGCCCCTTACCGTTTCTTGAATCATTATGTCTCTTTTACTTTCCCCCTCTTTCTCCTCATGCTTTCATTTCCGACCATTGTGCGAGATGCATCACGGTTGACAGCTGTGTGATGTGCCCTGATGTTTTTCCAAGTCTAACACAATAGTTGATCGCATTGATTAACGGTGTCAAGCTCCATCGAAGATGCGATTTTTGCAGAAAAAAACGTTCCTCTGTCACGATAGACATTGAAGCTTTGGGGTTGATAGCCATGAGAGTCCTGCATCTGACCATTTAGTCGGCACTATCAATATCAAGTGATCAAGTGTGCAATCATTTACGAATGCTGAATGCAACGATTGTGTATTGGATGTTTTACTTGAGGCTGTTGTACTACAAACAAAGTTCGTCAGGGACGAGGTCACTGCCGCTACTAATTTTGTGCATACACCATGTGTTCTCTACCACGATGGTTGGTAAACACAAGCATTGAAGTTTCTGTACAGCATCAGATTTCTCGTTCATTTTCTTGCTACATGGGTACATGGTGTCCACAAAGTCCATCTGGTCTTTTTGGTGGAGTCAATGAGTCCTGCCACAACTGATCAATCTTCTCGAGAGGCAAAACACCGGTAATCGACGATGTGAGAGAGGTGGCAGGCCGTTGTTTTGGATCTGTCAGTCTCCTACTGCCGTTAGATAGTCCCCAGAAGATCAGACCAACTTATAGTCGTGCCACGCCAAAGCAAGGCTGCGAGTTTGATTTCCTTCCTCTTGTTGTTAAACTTAGCAGTGTCGAAGTACCTTTCCAAACTTGTCAACCACATCCAAAACCATTGGTCCTTTGAAGTTTGCACGTTTGAATGACTTCAGAAGTGTTGGTCAAACTTTGGATTTGCCTAGGAGTTTAATACTTATCTCGCTGAGTTGTGCTTCATGCTTGCGTGATTTATGAAGCTCTTCCATTGTCGCGTTGACCTGTTAGAGAAGATTGTTATTGAGGGTATCGAGAACACACAGTTTCTAGTCTAAGATTTTGTTAATGCAAGCTTGTCTGTCGGTGCTTCCCATTGTGCGAGGTGTCGTCCTAAGTGGCAAAATCAAAGGTGAAAATTTCACCAAGAGCAAGGGGTCTGTCATTGGATTGGCTACCTTGGTCGTCGGTGCTGTACCATTTGTCGTAAAAGATGTCGTTCCAGCCTTGGTTCATCTTATGGTTGTCGTTGATTGCGTACTATTCATCGTCCATTTCTTGGGTCTTTACTCGTTACTATTGTTCGTCACCGGGTGTGCTCGCTCCTTTTGAAGTCATCGTAGAGATGTCTATGAATTTCTGGTCGGTGGAAAGATGCCGAGGACTTGTGTGAGGTTGTCGTGTTGTAGTTGATGTGTCAATTGTCCCTACGACGCACCTCTGCTCTGATACCAAGTGCTCTGAGGTGCGGAGTAGAGGACGATTGAATGAATTGTGATAAGTGGATAATTCAAATCTAGTAGTATGTATACTATGATTATAAGTGTTAGATATGTCGAGCACAAGACATTGGATGAGGCATGTATTAGGTCTTGGGTGCTCGATTCAAGTAGTGCGTGCGATGTCGCATTGTGAGTGGTTGCTTGGAGAAACTCCGCCGAGAAAGAGGGGGAGTTCGAGAATTTCAAGAAGTATGGTCTTGAATTTCTGATGTCGTGGAGAAATAGGCTTAACATCATTAAACTGTCGATACAATTCATGACACTTATGCCGACTTCGCCGAAAGTGTAAAGTGTGCCCGGAACATTAGGAGAAAAAACACTCGAGGTTTGAATGGGTGACCAAAATGCCTTCGGATTATCGACGTATTAATCATGGGGTCGACGCCCAGCTGGCTGCAAGCGCATTGACAAAGGTGCTCAATCGCGGGGTTTAGGGGTGCAACAGGGGGAGTGGGTGTATGGTCAGCACCAAAGTGACGGGTGTTTTAATCCACTCCGTTGGTGTTCTGCGATTTCACCTAGCCTTCACGGGGAGGGGGTTGTGACCACCTCGACCCATGTCCCGACACGCCCAAGAATAAGGGAACGGGTTGGCTCCCTCAGGCGATTCCAATAAGGTTTTGTAACTTTATGTTATCTGGACCGGAATCACACATGGATCCCAGCCATGAAATGCTTACAAGCTGTTGTGTCCATACGAGCGAAAGCGCGTGTCCTAGTCCAAACCAAAGTTGTCTCAACAGTTCTCTACTCGAATCCTATTCGCTCCTTTACTCTTACATTTGGCCCCTCAACTCTGGTCACATTTGTAGTGGGAATGCTCTCCTCCTCTTGGTTCTCTTTTTCATCACCCAACGGGACAAAATCTGTACAAGGCTATGCGTATATTCCTGGTTCCCAACCTATGCCCCTAAGTCCTAAGGTGACCTTGGGGTAGTTGGGCCTACGAGACTCATTCGGGCACAGGTTGCTATACAAGATTACACCTTCCCTGCCCAAGGAGAAAAACAATGGAAACACACAACACTCCTCACCCAAGCCTAAAGAAAGGTCACTCCTTCCTCTCCCATCCCTTCTTTAGTTGCCTAATGTTTCCTTCTATTCGCCCTTGCGGTGCTTCATCCACCACGAATCTATGGCGTCTGGCCCAGATGTACCAGCCCACGTGTCCTCTTTAAAGAACCCTCCCAGGATTACGTCCCTTACAACCGTTTCTTACCTAAAACAGACTCCGTGCCCTCTGGCATCCCATCATCCAAACGCCAGTGTCTTCGTACACTTCTCCCCACCTCCCACTTACTCTGCTGAAAGTCTACCCCCGCCTACAACAAAAACCCTTTATCCCCTCCAATTAATGTATGCCCTCCTGACCTTTGGCCTTCCGTTGGCCTTCTATTCGTTGCGATCTCGACCATTATGACAAAGATTTTGTTTCCCTCGGTGCCAGTAGCCCACCGCACCCGCTTCCTAAATACGGGAAAAAAATTCCATGCCCTTTTTGATGCAGGGATGAAACCAGTAAACATTGCTTTTCTCTTATGCCCAAGGGTGCATGACCTCACTTCGTACCTGCAAATCATACATCAAAACAAATTTTACTCAATAAATTCGAATCAAATAAAAAAATTTATTGGCCCTCTTGAACCCCTTTGCTTGAACACAACCTTGCCTGTCATCCACTCCACCCTTTTCCTCATCTCGCAAGTAAGGGCACAACCCCTTCCTCTCCTACCCCAAGAATATTCTATAAATTTCCAAAATCCCTCTGAAGTACCACACAGGGGTCATAACCTCTCATTGTTCCACACCTGAAAACTAGCGTGCTCGCTTTCGCTTATGCTCATTTAAAGAGTATTTACTTCGGCGAACAGGCCTTTGTAAAATACTCCATTATGAAAACATATTTCAAACAAGATTATAGAATTTATTTTTTTTTCTTCATAAAACACTCGTATATGAATTATTTTTCACCACAATCCTTCGAGCTGTTAATCGGGTTCAAACCTCCCGGGCTTGTTTAGGTGGTGAGGTAGTCTTTCCGCCCCGGTGTGTCACGACCAGAGGCCAAAAAAAGGCCGTAACTGTACATCGACCGTTCGTCTTCTGCAGTTTGCAAGACCTTTGGCTGATGCGTCGTGGGCCAAGAGTTGGCATGGCGGGAAGCCACGTCAGCGATTTCGCCTGTGCTCGACCTGGCTATTCCCGTGTGAAGCTCACTTCTGCGCCGCCCTCTTTCCAGGTCCTATCCGACTTTCTTGTGGAGATTCTGGCGCAGTCCGAAATACTCTAGTGAATTAATTGCCCTGCCTAGTTTCGTTTGGCTTACGAATGACGTAGAAAGCAAATGGGAACCTCTGCCTGACCATTTTTTCAGCCATTCCTATTGCTTCTCCCTGAAGGGAGCCCAGTGGGAGGGGTTCTCTGAAGGACCATCTTAAAAACCCAAACAACATTGTCTGAACGGTTGCGGTGCGATCACAGTTTCACCTACTCTTGACAGGAGTCATCTTTCCACTGCAAAGAGGTCCTCATGAAGGGCATGGTGGCTTCGATGTCTTGGCGATCAGTGCGAAGCTCATGCAAAAGCGTCACATGTGGGCCATCCCATCCGGCCTCCCACATCCTCCAAGCCTTAGGCTTCCTTCAGACGGACCAACCATCAACGGGATGACGAGCACGGCCTAATTCTGCGCGAGAGGGCTGCACATCATCAAGCGCCATGCTCGTCGTGTGAATGCTCCAAACTGCGATGGTCGTCGTGCCTACCACCGCAAACGCGAGGGGCGGGAAGGAACGCCCGTGCTCGTCGCAGCCCCCCTCCGTGATGACTTGACCATCAATGTCAGTTGATAACCCGATCCGTCTTCGCCATTGGCTGCTGCCTCAGTCGCCTGCACCTCGGCCCTGGCGGATGATTGTCACCATAGCCGATTACGCAGGCGTGCCCGTCGGTTCTGTGGGCCGTGACGCGCTGGCCCGTAGGCGCCCCCATCGGTGGGTTGCGATTGCCCTTCGTGAGCTGTCACTTTTTGGGCGGCTGGGAGCTTCGCCTTGTCACACTGCGTGGTTGCCGCTACCGCCGCATGCAGGCCTGCTGTACTGCAGTCTTCTCCCCACCACCTGTACTGTTTCGTTTCTGCAAGGCGAGTAGGCCTTCCTGGCACGTCTCTCAGCCGCCATCGTGGCACAGCTTCTTGCGCCGGCTGACCGACCGACTGCCTGACTGCTCTGCGGCACATGGCGTATCGGCAGCAGCAGCAGCAGCCGCCGCACGCACATGCCAGCGTGATGGACGAGGAGGACGGCAATATGCACTGCCTGGGCACGCGGTGCTTCCAGGTACCGCACGAGCAGTACGTGGCGCCGCAGTTCTACGACATCCCGCTGCTGCGCGGGGAGAAGGTTCCCGGCCGGGTGAGTCCCTCTGCTTGGCTTCTCTCCCTTGCACGATCCCATTGTCTCGGCTGTAGTCTTTCCCAGCTGTCCAGTTGTTTCTTGCATGGCACCTGGAGTTACCCCTTCCGTCGTTCTGCCTGAGCTGACCCGGGCGTGGTCGGCCGATGGGCCAGCCAGCCCTCCTTAGTGCTTGACAAGAGGCAAACTCTCTCGGGCTGGAGGAATGCCGGCTGAAAAGCGTGTGCGCTTGATTGGCCGGGATGATGTTCAATGCGTCGCCGTCCTGCTGTGAGGCCGGAGCCGGATCTGAGACCCGCAGATTGTCCAGCTTTGAAGTTCGGCTTGAANGTCCCTCCCCTCCTCCCCCCGTTGTCCATAGCTCCATCGCTCGTAGCCTGCTGACTCCCTCCATCCATTTACTCCTCCCTCTCGCCCCTTTTCGTCCCTCCTGACCTTTTTCCTTCCCTGCATTCCTCATCATGTTGTCCCAGCAGCCTCCACACCTTCGCCATGTCGTCCTCCATCCTCGTTGTTTCCCCACCGTTCTCCACCACAACCCATCCCCTCTCTTCTTCTTCGTCCAGCCACCCCAGTGCACTGTGCGGCGCAGACCATGCTCGTCTGGTTGCAGGTTAGCCAATCCTTTACTGCGCATGCGCTGTCGTTTTCTCTGCTTTGATTGGCTGGCCATGGACGTGCAGGACTATCGATGGATGGCGGAATTGCGGGTGAAGAGAAAAGTGGTCTACACCGCACCTACTTCCCTCACAGGAGCCAATCTTTCCTCCGCAGCTCTAGGTTGCAGAGGATCAGATGAGGACGACACAAATGAGCTCCCGCTTTCCCCCTCCTTTGTCCACATGCCAGCCAGCGCAATAGGCATCAAACAAGGGGAAGAGGACGACAGCCAGGAGCTACCGTTATCCCCTTCTCTCATCACAATCCCTGCCACACCCGTAGCAGAGTCAGTGGAAGCAACGCCCAGGAGAGTGTTGCCAACTTTTAGTTGTAGTGAAGCAGTCTTGGCACCTGCCAGCTATGAAGGAGCAGCAGCTGCCGCTGCTGCCGCAGACACGCCAGCAGCCACTGTCGGCACACCATTGGACAAGACGCTGGGCCTACGGCATGGTGCAGCGGCAGTGGCAGCGGTGGCGCCGCAGGTTGTGAAGCGGCAGCAGATGCAAGTGCGGCACGGCATCCGCACACGACTCACGTTTCAGCGGGGCATTGCACTGCCTCAGTGCATGGGCCTGGGTACGTGTGGCGTGAAACAGCGGCTGTGCATGTATGCCTGACATCAGCTTCCGATTTTTCAATGGCATCCATTGTTTCTTTTTGCCATGCTCCCAATCCATCTCCCGGGTTCCTGACGTCTACTGCACCATTCACATGTGTCGTGTGGTGGGCTGCTTTCTGGCTCCTTCCCTGACACAGATCCGCAGAATCATTACC
>SZWC01011198.1:81865-93493 GCA_023375785.1 Penium margaritaceum | reverse complement strand
CTGGTTGCGGAGTGGTGCGAACTGGTTGCGGTGTGGTGCGAACTGGTTGCGGAGTGGTGCGAACTGGTTGCGGAGTGGTGCAAACTGGTTTCGATGTGGTGTGAACTGGTTGCGGAGTGGTGCGAATTGGTTGCGGACTGGTGCCAACTGGTTGCGGAGTGGTGCAAACTGGTTGCAGAGTGGTGCGAACTAGTTGCGAAGTAGTGTGAAATGGTTGCGGAGTGGTGCGAACTGGTTGTGAAGTGGTGCGACCTGGTTGCGCAGAGGTGCGAACTGGTTGCAGAGTGGTGCGAAATGCTTGCGAGTGGTGTGAACTGGTTGCGGACTGGTGAGGAACTGGTTGTCGAATGGTGCAAACTGGTTGCCGAGTGGTGCGAACTGGTTGCAGAGTGGTGCGAACTGGTTGCGGAGTGGTGCAAACTGGTTGCGAAGTGGTGCGAACTGGTTGCAGCGTGGTGTGAACTGGTTGGGGAGAGGTGCAAACTGGTTGCAGAGTGGTGCAAACTGGTTTCCGAGCGGTGCGAACGGGTTCCGGAGAGGTGCAAACGCATTGCGGGGTGGTGCAAACTGGTTGCGGAGTGGTGCAAACTGGTTGTGGAGTGGTGCGAACTGGTTGCGAAGTGGTGCGAACTGGTTGCAGAGTGGTGCGAATTGGTTTTAGGAGGTGTTCGAACTGGTTGGGGAGTGGTGCGAACTGGTTGCCGAGTGGTGCAAACGGGTTGCGGAATGGTGCGAACTGGTTGCGGAGTGTTGTGAACTGATTATGGAGTGGTGCGAACTGGTTGCGGAGTGGTGCCATCTGGTTACGGAGTGGTGCGAACTGGTTGCGGAGTGGTGCAAACTGGTTGCAGAGTGTTGCAAACGGGTTGCGGAGTGGTGCGAACTAGTAGCGGAGTGGTGCAAACTGGTCTCGGAGTGGTGCGAACTGGCTGCACAGTGGTGCAAATTGGTTGCGGAGTGGTGCGAACTGGTTGCAGAGTGGTGCGAACTGGTTGCGGAGTGGTGCGAACTGAATGCAGATTGGTGCAAACTGGTTGCGGTGTGGTGTGAACTGGTTGTGAAGTGGTGCGAACTGGTTGTGGAGTGGTGAGAGCTGATTGCAGAGTGGTGCGAACTGGTTGCGGAGTGGTGCGAACTGCTTTCGGAGTGGTTCGAACTGGTTGTGGAGTGGTGCGAACTGGTTGCGGAGTGGTGCAAACTGGTTGTGGAGTGGTGCGAACTGGTTGCGGAGTGGTGCAAACTGGTTACGTAGAGGTGCGAACTGGTTGTGGAGTTGTGCGAAGTGGTTGCAGAGTGGTGCGAACTGGTTGCGGAGTGGTGCGAACTGATTGCGGAGTTGTGCGAACTGGTTCCGGAGTTGTGCAAACTGGTTGCAGCGTTGTGCGAACTGGTTGCATAGTGGTGCGAACTGGTTGCGGAGTGGTGCGACCTGATTGTAGAGTGGTGCAAACTGGTTGCGGAGCGGTGCGAACGGGTTCTGTAGTGGTGCAAACTGGCTGTGGGGTCGTGCAAACTGGTTGTGGAGTGGTGCGATTTTGTTGCGAAGAGGTCGGAACTGGTTGAGGAGTGGTGCGAATTGGTTTAATGAGGTGTGCGAACTGGTTGGAGACTGGTGCGAACCGGTTGCGGAGTGGTGCAAACGGGTTGCCGAGTCGTGCGAACTTGTTGCGGAGTGTTGTGAACTGGTTGTGGAGTGGTGCCAACTGGTTGCGGAGGAGTGCCAACTGGTTGCGGAGTGGTGGGAACTGGTTGCGGAGTGGTGCAAACTGGTTGTGGAGTGTTGCAAACTGGTTGCGGAATGGTGCGAACTTGTTGTGGAGTGGTGCAAACTGGTCGTGGAGTGGTGCGAACTGGCTGCGGAGTGGTGCGAACTGGTTGCAGAGTGGTGGGAAGTGGTTGCGGAGTGGTGCGAACTGGTTGCGGATTGGTGCGAACTGGTTGCTGTGTGTTGCGAATTGGTTGTGTTGTGGTGCGAACTGGTTGTTGAGTGGTGAGAGCTGATTGCAGAGTGGTACGAACTGGTTGCGGAGTGGTGCGAACTGCTTTCGGAGTGGTGCGAACTGGCTCTGGAGTGGTGCGAACTGGTTGTAGAGTGGTGCGAACTGGTTGCGGAGTGGTGCGAACTGGTTGCAGAGTGGTGCGAACTGGTTACGGAGTGGTGCGAACTGGTTTCGGAGTGGTGCGAAGTGGTTGCGGTGTGGTGCGAACTGGTTGTGGAGTGGTGTGAACTGGTTGCGGAGTGGTGCAAACTGGTTACGAAGAGGTGCGAACTGGTTGTGGAGCTGTGCGAAGTGGTTGCGGAGTGGTGAGACCTGGTTGAGGAGTGGTGAGACCTGGTTGGGGAGTGGTGCGGACTTGTTTCGGATTGGTGTGAACTGGTTGCGGACTGGTGCGAACTGGCTGCGGAGTGGTGCGAACTGGTTGCAGAGTGGTACGAACTGGTTGCAGAGTGGTGCCAAGTGGTTGCGGAGTGGTGCGAACTGGTTGCCGATAGGTGCGAACTGGTTGCTGTGTGGTGCGAACTGGTTGTGAAGTGGTGTGAACTGGTTGTTGAGTGATGAGAGCTGATTGCAGAGTTGTGCGAACTGGTTGCGGAGTGGTGCGAACTGCTTTCGGAGTGGTGCGAACTGGCTGTGGACTGGTGCGAACTGGTTGCGGAGTTGTCCGAACTGGTTGCGGAGTGGTGCGAACTGGTTGCGGAGTGGTTCGAACTGGTTTCGGAGTGGTGGGAAGTGGTTGCGGAGTGGTGCCATCTGGTTGTGGAGTAGTGCGAACTGGTTGCGGAGTGGTGCGAACTGGTTGCGGAGTGGTTCGAACTGGTTGCGGAGTGGTGGGAAGTGGTTGCGGAGTGGTGCCATCTGGTTGTGGAGTAGTGCGAACTGGTTGCGGAGTGGTGCGAACTGGTTGCGGAGTGGTTCGAACTGGTTGCGGAGTGGTGGGAAGTGGTTGCGGAGTGGTGCCATCTGGTTGTGGAGTAGTGCGAACTGGTTGCGGAGTGGTGCGAACTGGTTGCGGAGTGGTTCGAACTGGTTGCGGAGTGGTGGGAAGTGGTTGCGGAGTGGTGCCATCTGGTTGTGGAGTAGTGCGAACTGGTTGCGGAGTGGTGCGAACTGGTTGCGGAGTGGTTCGAACTGGTTGCGGAGTGGTGGGAAGTGGTTGCGGAGTGGTGCCATCTGGTTGTGGAGTAGTGCGAACTGGTTGCGGAATGGTGCAAACCGGTTACGGAGGGGTGCGAACTGGTTGTGGAGCTGTGCGAAGTGGTTGCGGAGTGGTGCAAACTGGTTGCGGGGGGGTGCGAACTGGCTGCGGAGTGGTGCGAACTGGTTGCGGAGTGGTGCGAACTACTTGCGGAGTGGTGTGAACAGGTTGCGGAGTGGTGCCAACTTGTTGTGAAGTGGTGCAACCTGGTTGCGGAGTGGTGCGAACGGGTTGCGGAGTGGTGCGAATTGGTTGCGAGTGGTGCGAACTTGTTGCGGAGTGGTGCGAACGGCTTGCGGAGTGGTGTGAACTGGTTGCAGACTGGTGCGAACTGGTTGCGGAGTGGTTCGAACTGGTTTGAGAGTGGTGCGAACTGGTTTCGGAGTGGTGCGAACTGGTTGCGGAGTGGCGCGAACTGGTTGCAAAGTGATGCGAACTCGTTGCGGAGTGGTGCAAACTAGTTGCGGAGTGGTGCAGATTGGTTGCGGAGTGGTGCGAACTGGTTGCGGAGTGGTGCGAACTGGATGCGGAGTGGTGCAAACTGGTTGCGGAGTGGTGCAAACTGGTTGCGGAGTGGTGCGAACTGGTTGCGGAGTGGTGCGAACTGGATGCGGAGTGGTGCAAACTGGTTGCGGAGTGGTGCAAACTGGTTGCCGAGCGATGCTAACGGGTTCCGGAGTGCCGCAAACTGGTTGCGGAGTGGTGCGAACCAGTTGCGGAGTGGTGCAAACGGTTTGTGGAGTGGTGCGAACTGGTTGCGGAGTGTTGTGAACTGGTTGTGGAGTGTTGAACTGGTTGCGGAGTGCTGCCAACTGGTTTTAGAGTGGTGCGAACTGGTTGCGGAGTGGTGCGAATTGGTTAAGGAGTGGTGCGAACTGGTTGGGGAGTGGTGCGAACTGGTTGCGGAGTTGTGCGAAGTGGTTGCGGAGTGGTGCGAACTGGTTTTAGAGTGGTGTGAACTGGTTGCGGAGTGGTGCGAACTGGTTGCGGAGTGGTGCCAACTGGTTGCGGAGTGGTGCCAACTGGTTGCGGAGTGGTGCCAACTGGTTGCGGAGTGGTGCCAACTGGTTGCGGAGTGGTGCCAACTGGTTGCGGAGTGGTGCCAACTGGTTGCGGAGTGGTGCCAACTGGTTGCGGAGTGGTGCCAACTGGTTGCGGAGTGGTGCCAACTGGTTGCGGAGTGGTGCCAACTGGTTGCGGAGTGGTGCCAACTGGTTGCGGAGTGGTGCCAACTGGTTGCGGAGTGGTGCCAACTGGTTGCGGAGTGGTGCCAACTGGTTGCGGAGTGGTGCCAACTGGTTGCGGAGTGGTGCCAACTGGTTGCGGAGTGGTGCCAACTGGTTGCGGAGTGGTGCCAACTGGTTGCGGAGTGGTGCCAACTGGTTGCGGAGTGGTGCCAACTGGTTGCGGAGTGGTGCCAACTGGTTGCGGAGTGGTGCCAACTGGTTGCGGAGTGGTGCCAACTGGTTGCGGAGTGGTGCCAACTGGTTGCGGAGTGGTGCCAACTGGTTGCGGAGTGGTGCCAACTGGTTGCGGAGTGGTGCCAACTGGTTGCGGAGTGGTGCCAACTGGTTGCGGAGTGGTGCCAACTGGTTGCGGAGTGGTGCCAACTGGTTGCGGAGTGGTGCCAACTGGTTGCGGAGTGGTGCCAACTGGTTGCGGAGTGGTGCCAACTGGTTGCGGAGTGGTGCCAACTGGTTGCGGAGTGGTGCCAACTGGTTGCGGAGTGGTGCCAACTGGTTGCGGAGTGGTGCGAACTGGTTGCGGAGTGGTGCGAATTGGTTGGGGAGTGGTGTGAACTTGTTGCATTGTGGTGCGAACTGGTTGCGAGGTAGTGCGAACTGGTTGCGAAGTGGTGCGAACTGGTTGCGGAGTGGTGGGAACTGGTTGCGGAGTGGTGCAAACTGGTTTCGATGTGGTGTGAACTGGTTGCGGAGTGGTCCCAACTGGTTGCGGACTGGTGCGAACTGGTTGTGGAGTGGTTCGAACTCGCTGATGAGTGGTGCGAAGTGGTTGCGGGGTGGTGCCAACGGGTTGCGGAGTGGTGTGAACTGGTTGAGGAGTGGTGCAAACAGGTTGCGGAGTGGTACGAACTGTTTTCGGAGTGGTACGAACTGGTTCCGGAGTGGTTTGAATTGGTTGGGGAGTTGTGCAAACTTGTTGCAGAGTAGTGCGAAGTGGTTGTGGAGTAGTGCGAGCTGGTTGCGGTGTGGTGCAAACTGGTTGCGGAGAGGTACGAACTAGTTGCGGAGTGGTGTGAACTGGTTGCAGAGTAGTGCAGACTGGTTGTGGAGTGGTACGACCTGGTTGCGGAGTGGTGCGAACTGGTTGCGGAGTGGTGCGAATTGGTTGGGGAGTGGTGCGAACTGGTTGCAGAGTGGTGCGAACTGGTTGCGGAGTGGTGCGAACTGGTTGCGAACTGGTGCGAACTGGTTGCGGAGTGGTGCGAACAGGTGCTGAGTGGTGCGAACAGGTGCGGAGTGGTGCGAACTGGTTGCGGAGTGGTGCGAACTGGTTGCAGAGTGGTGCGAACTGGTTGCGGAGTGGTTTGAACTGGCTGCGGAGTGGTGTGAAGTGGTTGTGGAGTGGTGCGAACTGGTTGCACCGTGGTACAAACTGGTTGCGGAGTGGTGCGAACTGGTTGCGGAGTGATGTGACCTGGTTGCGGAGTGTTGCGAGCTTGTTGCGGAGCGGTGCGAACGGGTTCTGGAGTGGTGGACACTGGTTGCGGGGTGATGCAAACTGGTTGGGAGTGATACGAACTCATTGGGTAATGGTGCGAACTGGATGCGGGGTGGTGCAAACTGGTTTCGGAGTGGTGCGAATTGGTTTCGGAGGTGTGCGAACTGGTTGGGGATTCGTGCGAACCGGTTGCCGAGTGGTGCAAACGGGTTTGCAGTGGTGCGTACTGGTTGCGAAATGTTGTGAACTGGTTGTGGAGTGGTGCGAATTGGTTGCAGAGTAGTGCCAGCTGCTTGCGGAGGGGTGCGAAATGGTTCCACAGTGGTGCGAACCGGTTGCGGAGTGGTGCGAACTGGTTGCAGAGTGGTGCGAACTGGATGCAGAGTGGTGCGAACTGGTTACGGAGTGGTGCGAACTGGTTGCAGAGTGGTGCGAACTGGTTGCGGAGTGGTGCGAACTGACTGCGCAGTGGTGCGAACTGGTTGCGGAGTGGTGCAAAGTGGTTAGGGAGTGGTGCGAACTGGTTGCAGAGTGGTGCGAACTGGTTGCGGAGTGGTGCGAGCTGGTTGCGGAGTGGTGCGAGCTGGTTGCGGAGTGGTGCGAGCTGGTTGCGGAGTGGTGCGAGCTGGTTGCGGAGTGGTGCGAGCTGGTTGCGGAGTGGTGCGAGCTGGTTGCGGAGTGGTGCGAGCTGGTTGCGGAGTGGTGCGAGCTGGTTGCGGAGTGGTGCGAGCTGGTTGCGGAGTGGTGCGAGCTGGTTGCGGAGTGGTGCGAGCTGGTTGCGGAGTGGTGCGAGCTGGTTGCGGAGTGGTGCGAGCTGGTTGCGGAGTGGTGCGAGCTGGTTGCGGAGTGGTGCGAGCTGGTTGCGGAGTGGTGCGAGCTGGTTGCGGAGTGGTGCGAGCTGGTTGCGGAGTGGTGCGAGCTGGTTGCGGAGTGGTGCGAGCTGGTTGCGGAGTGGTGCGAGCTGGTTGCGGAGTGGTGCGAGCTGGTTGCGGAGTGGTGCGAGCTGGTTGCGGAGTGGTGCGAGCTGGTTGCGGAGTGGTGCGAGCTGGTTGCGGAGTGGTGCGAGCTGGTTGCGGAGTGGTGCGAGCTGGTTGCGGAGTGGTGCGAGCTGGTTGCGGAGTGGTGCGAGCTGGTTGCGGAGTGGTGCGAGCTGGTTGCGGAGTGGTGCGAGCTGGTTGCGGAGTGGTGCGAGCTGGTTGCGGAGTGGTGCGAGCTGGTTGCGGAGTGGTGCGAGCTGGTTGCGGAGTGGTGCGAGCTGGTTGCGGAGTGGTGCGAGCTGGTTGCGGAGTGGTGCGAGCTGGTTGCGGAGTGGTGCGAGCTGGTTGCGGAGTGGTGCGAGCTGGTTGCGGAGTGGTGCGAGCTGGTTGCGGAGTGGTGCGAGCTGGTTGCGGAGTGGTGCGAGCTGGTTGCGGAGTGGTGCGAGCTGGTTGCGGAGTGGTGCGAGCTGGTTGCGGAGTGGTGCGAGCTGGTTGCGGAGTGGTGCGAGCTGGTTGCGGAGTGGTGCGAGCTGGTTGCGGAGTGGTGCGAGCTGGTTGCGGAGTGGTGCGAGCTGGTTGCGGAGTGGTGCGAGCTGGTTGCGGAGTGGTGCGAGCTGGTTGCGGAGTGGTGCGAGCTGGTTGCGGAGTGGTGCGAGCTGGTTGCGGAGTGGTGCGAGCTGGTTGCGGAGTGGTGCGAGCTGGTTGCGGAGTGGTGCGAGCTGGTTGCGGAGTGGTGCGAGCTGGTTGCGGAGTGGTGCGAGCTGGTTGCGGAGTGGTGCGAGCTGGTTGCGGAGTGGTGCGTATGGCTGCGGAATGGTGCGAAATGGTTGCGGAATGGTGTGAACTGGTTCACATAGTGGTGCGAACTGGTTGCGGAGTAGTGTGAACTGGTTGCCGAGTGGTGCGAACTGGTTGCAAAGTGGAGCGAACTGGATATTGAGTGGTGCAAACTGGTTGCGGAGTGGTGCGAACTGGTTGCGGAGTGGTGCGAACTGGTTTCGATGTGGTGTGAACTGGTTGCGGACTGCTGCGACCTGGTTGCGGACTGGTGCGAACTGGTTGCGGAGTGGTTCGCATTGGCTATGAGTGGTGCGATGTGGTTGCGGAGTGGTGCGAACGGGTTGCGGAGTGGTGTGAACAGGTTGAGGAGTGGTGCAAACTGGTTTTGGAGAAGTGCGAATTGGTTGCGGAGTAGTGCGAACTTGTTGCAGAGTAGAGCGAATTGGTTGCGGAGTGGTGCGAGCTGGTTGCGGAGTGGTGCGAAGTGGTTGCGGAGTGGTGCGAACTAGTTGCAGAGTGGTGTGAACTGGTTGCGGAGTGGTGCGAACTCGTTCCGGAGTGGTGCAACCTGTTTGCGGAGTGGTGCGAAGTCGTTGCGGAGTGGTGCGAATTGGTTGCGCAGTGGTGCAAACTGGTTGGGGAGTGGCGCGAACTGGTTGCGGAGGGGTGCGAACTGGTTGCGGACTGGTGCGAACTGGTTACAGAGTGGTGCGAACTGGTTCAGAGTGGTGCGAACTGGTTGCGGAGTGGTGCGAATTGGTTTCGGAGGGATGCGAACTGGTTGCGGAGTGGTGCGAATTGGTTTCGGAGGGATGCGAACTGGTTGCGGAGTGGTGCGAATTGGTTTCGGAGGGATGCGAACTGGTTGCGGAGTGGTGCGAATTGGTTTCGGAGGGATGCGAACTGGTTGCGGAGTGGTGCGAATTGGTTTCGGAGGGATGCGAACTGGTTGCGGAGTGGTGCGAATTGGTTTCGGAGGGATGCGAACTGGTTGCGGAGTGGTGCGAATTGGTTTCGGAGGGATGCGAACTGGTTGCGGAGTGGTGCGAATTGGTTTCGGAGGGATGCGAACTGGTTGCGGAGTGGTGCGAATTGGTTTCGGAGGGATGCGAACTGGTTGCGGAGTGGTGCGAATTGGTTTCGGAGGGATGCGAACTGGTTGCGGAGTGGTGCGAATTGGTTTCGGAGGGATGCGAACTGGTTGCGGAGTGGTGCGAATTGGTTTCGGAGGGATGCGAACTGGTTGCGGAGTGGTGCGAATTGGTTTCGGAGGGATGCGAACTGGTTGCGGAGTGGTGCGAATTGGTTTCGGAGGGATGCGAACTGGTTGCGGAGTGGTGCGAATTGGTTTCGGAGGGATGCGAACTGGTTGCGGAGTGGTGCGAATTGGTTTCGGAGGGATGCGAACTGGTTGCGGAGTGGTGCGAATTGGTTTCGGAGGGATGCGAACTGGTTGCGGAGTGGTGCGAATTGGTTTCGGAGGGATGCGAACTGGTTGCGGAGTGGTGCGAATTGGTTTCGGAGGGATGCGAACTGGTTGCGGAGTGGTGCGAATTGGTTTCGGAGGGATGCGAACTGGTTGCGGAGTGGTGCGAATTGGTTTCGGAGGGATGCGAACTGGTTGCGGAGTGGTGCGAATTGGTTTCGGAGGGATGCGAACTGGTTGCGGAGTGGTGCGAATTGGTTTCGGAGGGATGCGAACTGGTTGCGGAGTGGTGCGAATTGGTTTCGGAGGGATGCGAACTGGTTGCGGAGTGGTGCGAATTGGTTTCGGAGGGATGCGAACTGGTTGCGGAGTGGTGCGAATTGGTTTCGGAGGGATGCGAACTGGTTGCGGAGTGGTGCGAATTGGTTTCGGAGGGATGCGAACTGGTTGCGGAGTGGTGCGAATTGGTTTCGGAGGGATGCGAACTGGTTGCGGAGTGGTGCGAATTGGTTTCGGAGGGATGCGAACTGGTTGCGGAGTGGTGCGAATTGGTTTCGGAGGGATGCGAACTGGTTGCGGAGTGGTGCGAATTGGTTTCGGAGGGATGCGAACTGGTTGCGGAGTGGTGCGAATTGGTTTCGGAGGGATGCGAACTGGTTGCGGAGTGGTGCGAATTGGTTTCGGAGGGATGCGAACTGGTTGCGGAGTGGTGCGAATTGGTTTCGGAGGGATGCGAACTGGTTGCGGAGTGGTGCGAATTGGTTTCGGAGGGATGCGAACTGGTTGCGGAGTGGTGCGAATTGGTTTCGGAGGGATGCGAACTGGTTGCGGAGTGGTGCGAATTGGTTTCGGAGGGATGCGAACTGGTTGCGGAGTGGTGCGAATTGGTTTCGGAGGGATGCGAACTGGTTGCGGAGTGGTGCGAATTGGTTTCGGAGGGATGCGAACTGGTTGCGGAGTGGTGCGAATTGGTTTCGGAGGGATGCGAACTGGTTGCGGAGTGGTGCGAATTGGTTTCGGAGGGATGCGAACTGGTTGCGGAGTGGTGCGACCTGGTTGCGGAGTGGTGCGAACTGGCTGAGGAGTGGTGCGAACTGGCTGCGGACAGGTGCGAACTGGCTGCGGAGTGGTGCGAACTGGTTGCGGTGTGGTGCGAACTGGTTGCGGAGTGTTGCAAACTGGTTGCGGGGTGGTGCGAACTGGTTGCGAAGTGGTGCAAACTGGTTACGGAGTGGTGCGAACTCGTTGCGGAGTGGTGTGAACTGGTTAAGGAGTGGTACGAACTGGTTGCGGAGTGGTGCGAACTGGCTCGGCAGTGGTGCGAACTGGCTGCGGAGTGCTGCAAACTGGCTGCGGAGTGGAGCAAACTGGTTGCGGAGTGGTGCAAACTGGTTACGGAGTGGTGCCAACTGGATGCGGATTGGTATAAACTGGTGTGGTTTGGTGCGAACTGGTTGCGGAGTAGTGCAAACTGGTTGCGGAGTGGTGCGAACTGGTTGCGGAGTGGTGCGAACTGGTTGCAGAGTGGTGCGAACTGGTTGCGGAGTGGTGCCAACTAGTTGCAGAGTGGTGCAAATTGGTTGCGGAGTTGTGCCAACTGGTTGCGGAGTGGTGCGAAATGGTTGTGGAGTAGTGCGAACAGGTTGCGGAATGGTGCGAACTGGTTGCGGAGCAGTCGAAACTGGTCGCGGAGTGGTGCGAACTGGTTGAGGAGTGGTGGGAACTGGTTGCGGAGTGGTGCGAGCTGGTTGCTGAGTGGTGCAAACTGGTTGCAGAGTGGTGCGAATTGGATTTAGAGTGGTGCGAACTGGTTGCGGAGTGGTGCAAAGTGGTTGCGGAGTGGTGCGAACTGGTTGCGGAGTGGTGCGAACTGGTTGCGGAGTGGTGCGAGCTGGTTGCTGAGTGGTGCAAACTGGGTGCAGAGTGGTGCGAATTGGATTTAGAGTGGTGCGAACTGGTTGCGGAGTGGTGCGAAATGGTTGCGGAGTGGTGCAAACTGCTTGCGGAGTGGTGCTTACTGGTTGCGGAGTGGTGAGAACTGGTTGCGGAGTGGTGCGAACTGGTTGCGGAGTGGTGCGAACGGGTTGTGGTGTGGTGCGAACTGGTTGCGGACTGTTGCGAACTAGCTGCGAGGTGGTGCGAACTGGTTGTGGAGTGGTGCAAACTGGTTACAGAGTGGTGCGAACTGGTTGCGCAATGGTGCAAACTGGTTGCGGAGTGGTACGAACTGGTTGCGGAGTGGTGCGAACTGGTTGCGGAGTGGTACAAACTGATTACGGAGTGGTGCCAACTGGGTGCGGAGTGGTGCGAACTGGTTGCGGAGTAGTGGGAACTGGTTGCGGAGCGTTGGGAACTGGTTGCGGAGTGGAGTGGGCTGGTTGCAGAGTGGTGCGAACTGGTTGGAGAGTGGTGCGAACTGGTTGCGGAGTGGTGCCAACTGGTTGTAGAGTTCTGCCAACTGGTTGCGAAGTGGTGCCAGCTGGTTGCGGAGTGGTGCGAATTGGTTGCGGAGTGGTGCGAACTGGTTGCGGTGTGGTGCGAACTGGTTGCGGAGTGGTGCGAACT
>SZWC01011198.1:54632-66327 GCA_023375785.1 Penium margaritaceum | reverse complement strand
CTGGTTGCGGAGTGGTGCGAACTGGTTGCGGAGTGGTACGAACTGGTTGCGGAGTGGTGCGAACTGGTGGCGGAGTGGAGCGAACTGGTTGAGATGTGGTACGAACTGGTTTCAGAGTGGTGCGAACGGGTTGTGGAGTGGTGCGAACGCGTTGCCGAGTGGTTTGAACTGGTTGCGGAGTGGTGCGAACAGGTTGAGGAGTGGTGCGAACTGGTCCGGAGTGGTGCAAACTGGTTGCGGAGTGGTCCGAACTGGTTGCGGAATGGTGCGAACTGCTTACAAATTGGTGCGAACTGGTTCTGGAGTGGTGCGAGCCGGTTGAAGAGTGGTGCAAACCGGTTGCACATTGGGTCGAACAGGTTGGGGAGTGGTGCGAACTGGTTGAGGAGTGCTGCGAATTGGTTGCGGAGTGGTGCGAACTGGTTGCGGAGTGGTGTGAACTGGTTGCGGAGTGGTGCGAACTGGTTGCAGAGTGGTGCGAACTGGTTGAGGAGTGTTGCGAATTGGTTGCGGAGTGGTGTGAACTGGTTGCGGCGTGGTGCGAACTTGTTGCAGAGTCGTGCGAACTAGTTGCGGAGTGGTACGAACTGGTTGCAGAGTGGTTCGAACTGGTGGCGGAGTGGTGCAAACTGGTTGAGATATGGTACGATCTGGTTGCGGAGTGGTGCGAACGGGTTGCGGAGTGGCGCAAACTGGTTGCGGAGTGCTTGGAACTGGTTGCAAAGTGGTGCGAACTGGTTGCGGAGTGGTGTGAACGGGTTGCGGAGTGGTCCAAACTGGTTGCGGAGTGGTGCAAACTGGTTGTGAAGTGGTGCAAACTGGTTGCGGAGTTGTGCGAACTGGTTGTGGAGTGGTGCGAACTGGTTGCGAAGTGGTGCGAACTGGTTGCGGAGTGGTGCGAACTGGTTGCGGAGTGGTGCGAACTGGTTGCAGAGTGGTGCAAACTGGTTGCGGAGTGGTGCAAACCGGTTGCAGAGTGGTGCGAACTGGTTGCGGAGTGGTGCGAACTGGTTGCAGAGTGGTGCAAACTGGTTGCGGAGTGGTGCAAACCGGTTGCAGAGTGGTGCGAACTGGTTGCGGAGTGGTGCGAACTGGTTGCGAAGTGGTGCGAACTGGTAGCGGAGTGGTGCGAACTGGTTACGGAGTGGTGTGAACTGGTTTCAGAGTGGTGCGAAGTGGTTACAGAGTGGTGCGAACTGGTTGCAGAGTGGTGCAAACTGTTGCGGAGTGGTGCGAAATGGTTACGGAGAGGTGCGCACTGGTTGCGGAGTTGTGCAAATTGGTTGCGGAGTGGTGCGAACAGCTTGTGGAGTGGTGCGAACTGGAAGCGGAGTGGTGCGAACCGGTTGCGGAGTGGTGCAAACTGGTTGTGGAGTGGCGTAAACTGGTTGCGGAGTGGTGTGACCTGCTTGCGGAGTGGTGCAAACTGGTTGCGGAATGGTGCGAACTGGTTACAGAGTGGTGCGAACTGGTTGCGGAGTGGTGCAAACTGGTTGCGGAGTGGTGTGAACCAGTTGCGGAGTGGTGCGAACCGGTTGTGGAGTGGTGCAAACCGGTTGTGGAGTAGTGCGAACCGGTTGTGGAGTGGTGCAAACCGGTTGTGGAGTAGTGCGAACCGGTTGTGGAGTGGTGCAAACCGGTTGTGGAGTAGTGCGAACCGGTTGTGGAGTGGTGCAAACCGGTTGTGGAGTAGTGCGAACCGGTTGTGGAGTGGTGCAAACCGGTTGTGGAGTAGTGCGAACCGGTTGTGGAGTGGTGCAAACCGGTTGTGGAGTAGTGCGAACCGGTTGTGGAGTGGTGCAAACCGGTTGTGGAGTAGTGCGAACCGGTTGTGGAGTGGTGCAAACCGGTTGTGGAGTAGTGCGAACCGGTTGTGGAGTGGTGCAAACCGGTTGTGGAGTAGTGCGAACCGGTTGTGGAGTGGTGCAAACCGGTTGTGGAGTAGTGCGAACCGGTTGTGGAGTGGTGCAAACCGGTTGTGGAGTAGTGCGAACCGGTTGTGGAGTGGTGCAAACCGGTTGTGGAGTAGTGCGAACCGGTTGTGGAGTGGTGCAAACCGGTTGTGGAGTAGTGCGAACCGGTTGTGGAGTGGTGCAAACCGGTTGTGGAGTAGTGCGAACCGGTTGTGGAGTGGTGCAAACCGGTTGTGGAGTAGTGCGAACCGGTTGTGGAGTGGTGCAAACCGGTTGTGGAGTAGTGCGAACCGGTTGTGGAGTGGTGCAAACCGGTTGTGGAGTAGTGCGAACCGGTTGTGGAGTGGTGCAAACCGGTTGTGGAGTAGTGCGAACCGGTTGTGGAGTGGTGCAAACCGGTTGTGGAGTAGTGCGAACCGGTTGTGGAGTGGTGCAAACCGGTTGTGGAGTAGTGCGAACCGGTTGTGGAGTGGTGCAAACCGGTTGTGGAGTAGTGCGAACCGGTTGTGGAGTGGTGCAAACCGGTTGTGGAGTAGTGCGAACCGGTTGTGGAGTGGTGCAAACCGGTTGTGGAGTAGTGCGAACCGGTTGTGGAGTGGTGCAAACCGGTTGTGGAGTAGTGCGAACCGGTTGTGGAGTGGTGCAAACCGGTTGTGGAGTAGTGCGAACCGGTTGTGGAGTGGTGCAAACCGGTTGTGGAGTAGTGCGAACCGGTTGTGGAGTGGTGCAAACCGGTTGTGGAGTAGTGCGAACCGGTTGTGGAGTGGTGCAAACCGGTTGTGGAGTAGTGCGAACCGGTTGTGGAGTGGTGCAAACCGGTTGTGGAGTAGTGCGAACCGGTTGTGGAGTGGTGCAAACCGGTTGTGGAGTAGTGCGAACCGGTTGTGGAGTGGTGCAAACCGGTTGTGGAGTAGTGCGAACCGGTTGTGGAGTGGTGCAAACCGGTTGTGGAGTAGTGCGAACCGGTTGTGGAGTGGTGCAAACCGGTTGTGGAGTAGTGCGAACCGGTTGTGGAGTGGTGCAAACCGGTTGTGGAGTAGTGCGAACCGGTTGTGGAGTGGTGCAAACCGGTTGTGGAGTAGTGCGAACCGGTTGTGGAGTGGTGCAAACCGGTTGTGGAGTAGTGCGAACCGGTTGTGGAGTGGTGCAAACCGGTTGTGGAGTAGTGCGAACCGGTTGTGGAGTGGTGCAAACCGGTTGTGGAGTAGTGCGAACCGGTTGTGGAGTGGTGCAAACCGGTTGTGGAGTAGTGCGAACCGGTTGTGGAGTGGTGCAAACCGGTTGTGGAGTAGTGCGAACCGGTTGTGGAGTGGTGCAAACCGGTTGTGGAGTAGTGCGAACCGGTTGTGGAGTGGTGCAAACCGGTTGTGGAGTAGTGCGAACCGGTTGTGGAGTGGTGCAAACCGGTTGTGGAGTAGTGCGAACCGGTTGTGGAGTGGTGCAAACCGGTTGTGGAGTAGTGCGAACCGGTTGTGGAGTGGTGCAAACCGGTTGTGGAGTAGTGCGAACCGGTTGTGGAGTGGTGCAAACCGGTTGTGGAGTAGTGCGAACCGGTTGTGGAGTGGTGCAAACCGGTTGTGGAGTAGTGCGAACCGGTTGTGGAGTGGTGCAAACCGGTTGTGGAGTAGTGCGAACCGGTTGTGGAGTGGTGCAAACCGGTTGTGGAGTAGTGCGAACCGGTTGTGGAGTGGTGCAAACCGGTTGTGGAGTAGTGCGAACCGGTTGTGGAGTGGTGCAAACCGGTTGTGGAGTAGTGCGAACCGGTTGTGGAGTGGTGCAAACCGGTTGTGGAGTAGTGCGAACCGGTTGTGGAGTGGTGCAAACCGGTTGTGGAGTAGTGCGAACCGGTTGTGGAGTGGTGCAAACCGGTTGTGGAGTAGTGCGAACCGGTTGTGGAGTGGTGCAAACCGGTTGTGGAGTAGTGCGAACCGGTTGTGGAGTGGTGCAAACCGGTTGTGGAGTAGTGCGAACCGGTTGTGGAGTGGTGCAAACCGGTTGTGGAGTAGTGCGAACCGGTTGTGGAGTGGTGCAAACCGGTTGTGGAGTAGTGCGAACCGGTTGTGGAGTGGTGCAAACCGGTTGTGGAGTAGTGCGAACCGGTTGTGGAGTGGTGCAAACCGGTTGTGGAGTAGTGCGAACCGGTTGTGGAGTGGTGCAAACCGGTTGTGGAGTAGTGCGAACCGGTTGTGGAGTGGTGCAAACCGGTTGTGGAGTAGTGCGAACCGGTTGTGGAGTGGTGCAAACCGGTTGTGGAGTAGTGCGAACCGGTTGTGGAGTGGTGCAAACCGGTTGTGGAGTAGTGCGAACCGGTTGTGGAGTGGTGCAAACCGGTTGTGGAGTAGTGCGAACCGGTTGTGGAGTGGTGCAAACCGGTTGTGGAGTAGTGCGAACCGGTTGTGGAGTGGTGCAAACCGGTTGTGGAGTAGTGCGAACCGGTTGTGGAGTGGTGCAAACCGGTTGTGGAGTAGTGCGAACCGGTTGTGGAGTGGTGCAAACCGGTTGTGGAGTAGTGCGAACCGGTTGTGGAGTGGTGCAAACCGGTTGTGGAGTAGTGCGAACCGGTTGTGGAGTGGTGCAAACCGGTTGTGGAGTAGTGCGAACCGGTTGTGGAGTGGTGCAAACCGGTTGTGGAGTAGTGCGAACCGGTTGTGGAGTGGTGCAAACCGGTTGTGGAGTAGTGCGAACCGGTTGTGGAGTGGTGCAAACCGGTTGTGGAGTAGTGCGAACCGGTTGTGGAGTGGTGCAAACCGGTTGTGGAGTAGTGCGAACCGGTTGTGGAGTGGTGCAAACCGGTTGTGGAGTAGTGCGAACCGGTTGTGGAGTGGTGCAAACCGGTTGTGGAGTAGTGCGAACCGGTTGTGGAGTGGTGCAAACCGGTTGTGGAGTAGTGCGAACCGGTTGTGGAGTGGTGCAAACCGGTTGTGGAGTAGTGCGAACCGGTTGTGGAGTGGTGCAAACCGGTTGTGGAGTAGTGCGAACCGGTTGTGGAGTGGTGCAAACCGGTTGTGGAGTAGTGCGAACCGGTTGTGGAGTGGTGCAAACCGGTTGTGGAGTAGTGCGAACCGGTTGTGGAGTGGTGCAAACCGGTTGTGGAGTAGTGCGAACCGGTTGTGGAGTGGTGCAAACCGGTTGTGGAGTAGTGCGAACCGGTTGTGGAGTGGTGCAAACCGGTTGTGGAGTAGTGCGAACCGGTTGTGGAGTGGTGCAAACCGGTTGTGGAGTAGTGCGAACCGGTTGTGGAGTGGTGCAAACCGGTTGTGGAGTAGTGCGAACCGGTTGTGGAGTGGTGCAAACCGGTTGTGGAGTAGTGCGAACCGGTTGTGGAGTGGTGCAAACCGGTTGTGGAGTAGTGCGAACCGGTTGTGGAGTGGTGCAAACCGGTTGTGGAGTAGTGCGAACCGGTTGTGGAGTGGTGCAAACCGGTTGTGGAGTAGTGCGAACCGGTTGTGGAGTGGTGCAAACCGGTTGTGGAGTAGTGCGAACCGGTTGTGGAGTGGTGCAAACCGGTTGTGGAGTAGTGCGAACCGGTTGTGGAGTGGTGCAAACCGGTTGTGGAGTAGTGCGAACCGGTTGTGGAGTGGTGCAAACCGGTTGTGGAGTAGTGCGAACCGGTTGTGGAGTGGTGCAAACCGGTTGTGGAGTAGTGCGAACCGGTTGTGGAGTGGTGCAAACCGGTTGTGGAGTAGTGCGAACCGGTTGTGGAGTGGTGCAAACCGGTTGTGGAGTAGTGCGAACCGGTTGTGGAGTGGTGCAAACCGGTTGTGGAGTAGTGCGAACCGGTTGTGGAGTGGTGCAAACCGGTTGTGGAGTAGTGCGAACCGGTTGTGGAGTGGTGCGAACCGGTTGCCGAGTGGTGCGAACTGGTTGCGGAATGGTGCGAACTGGTTGCGGAGTGCTGCAAACTGGTTGCGGAGTGGTGCAGACTGGTTGCGGAGTGGTGCGAACTGGTTGCGGAGAGGTGCGAACTGGTTGCGGAGTGGTGCGAACCGGTTGCAGAGTGGTGCGGACCGGTTGCAAAGTGGTGCGAACTGGTTGCGGAGTGATGCAAACTGGTTGAGGACTGGTGGGAATCGGTTGCGTAGTGGTGCAAACTGGTAGCGGAATGGTGCAAACTGGTTTTGGAGTGGTGCCAACTAGTTGCGGAGTTGTGCGAACTGGTTGCGGGGTGGTACGAACTGGCTGTGGAGTGCTGCGAACTGGATGCGGAGTGGTGAAAACTGGTTGCGGAGTGGTGCCAATTGGTTGCAGAGTGCTGTGAACTGGTTGCGGAGTGGTGCGAACTGGTTCGAAGTGGTGCGAACTGGTTGCGGAGATTTCTGAACTGGTTGCGGAGTGGTGCGAACTGGTTGCGGAATGGTGTAAAATGGTTGCGAAGTGGTGCGAACTGGTTCGAAGTGGTGCGAACTGGTTGCGGAGATTTCTGAACTGGTTGCGGAGTGGTGCGAACTGGTTGCGGAATGGTGTAAAATGGTTGCGAAGTGGTGCGAACTGGTTGCGGATTGGTGCGAACTGGTTTCGGAGTGGTGCGAACTGGTTGCGGAGTGGTGCGAACCGGTTGCAGAGTGGATCGAACCGGTTGCTTAGTGGTGCGAACTGGTTGCAGAGCTGTGCGAACTGGTTGAGGAGTGGGGAGAACTGGTTGCGGAATGGTGCAAACTGGTTGCGGAGTTGTGCGAATTGGTTGCGGAGTTGTGCGAACTGGTTGCGGAGTGGTGCGAGCGGGTTGCGGAGTGGTGGGAACTAGTTGCGGAGTGGTGCAAACTGGTTGCGGAGTGGTGCGAACTGGTTGCGGAGTCGTGCGAACTGGTTGCGGAGTGGTGCGAATTGGTTGTGGAGTGGTGCAAACTGGTTGCGGAATGGTGCGAACTGGTTGCAGAGTGGTACGAACTGGTTGCGGAGTGGTGCAAACTGGTGGCGGAGTGGTGCGAACTGGTTGAGATGTGGTGCAAACTGGTTGCGAAGTGGTGCGAACTGGTTGCGGAGTGTTGGGAACAGGTTGCGGAGTGGTGCGCACTGGTTGCGGAGTGGTGCGAACTGGTTGAGGAGTGTTGCGAACTGGTTGCGGAGTAGTGCGAACTGGTTGCGGAGTCGTGCGAACTGGTTGCGGAGTGGTGCGAGCTGGTTGCGGAGTTGTGCGAACTTGTTGCTTAGTGGTGAGAACTAGTTGCGGAGTGGTGTGAACTGGCTGCAGAGTGGTGCAAACTGGTTGCGGAATGGTGCGAACTGGTTGCAGAGTGGTACGAACTGGTTGCGGAGTGGTGCAAACTGGTGGCGGAGTGGTGCGAACTGGTTGAGATGTGGTGCAAACTGGTTGCGAAGTGGTGCGAACTGGTTGCGGAGTGTTGGGAACAGGTTGCGGAGTGGTGCGCACTGGTTGCGGAGTGGTGCGAACTGGTTGAGGAGTGTTGCGAACTGGTTGCGGAGTAGTGCGAACTGGTTGCGGAGTCGTGCGAACTGGTTGCGGAGTGGTGCGAGCTGGTTGCGGAGTTGTGCGAACTTGTTGCTTAGTGGTGAGAACTAGTTGCGGAGTGGTGTGAACTGGCTGCAGAGTGGTGCAAACTGGTTGCGGAATGGTGCGAACTGGTTGCAGAGTGGTACGAACTGGTTGCGGAGTGGTGCAAACTGGTGGCGGAGTGGTGCGAACTGGTTGAGATGTGGTGCAAACTGGTTGCGAAGTGGTGCGAACTGGTTGCGGAGTGTTGGGAACAGGTTGCGGAGTGGTGCGCACTGGTTGCGGAGTGGTGCGAACTGGTTGAGGAGTGTTGCGAACTGGTTGCGGAGTAGTGCGAACTGGTTGCGGAGTCGTGCGAACTGGTTGCGGAGTGGTGCGAGCTGGTTGCGGAGTTGTGCGAACTTGTTGCTTAGTGGTGAGAACTAGTTGCGGAGTGGTGTGAACTGGCTGCAGAGTGGTGCAAACTGGTTGCGGAATGGTGCGAACTGGTTGCAGAGTGGTACGAACTGGTTGCGGAGTGGTGCAAACTGGTGGCGGAGTGGTGCGAACTGGTTGAGATGTGGTGCAAACTGGTTGCGAAGTGGTGCGAACTGGTTGCGGAGTGTTGGGAACAGGTTGCGGAGTGGTGCGCACTGGTTGCGGAGTGGTGCGAACTGGTTGAGGAGTGTTGCGAACTGGTTGCGGAGTAGTGCGAACTGGTTGCGGAGTCGTGCGAACTGGTTGCGGAGTGGTGCGAATTGGTTGTGGAGTGGTGCAAAATGGTTGCGGAATGGTACGAACTGGTTGTGGAGTGGTGCGAACTGGTTGCGGAGTGGTGCGAACTGGTTGCGGAGTGGTGCGAATTGGTTGTGGAGTCGTGCAAACAGGTTGCGGAGTGGTGCAAACTGGTTGGGAAGTGGTGCGAACTGGTTGCGGAGTGCTGCGAACTGGTTACGGAGTGGTGCAAACTGGTTGCGGAGTGGTGCAAACTGGTTGCGGAGTGGTGCGAACTAGTTCTGGAGTGGTGCGAACTGGTTGCGGAGTGGTGCCAACCAGTCATAAAGTGGTGTTGACTGCATGCAAAGTGGTGCGAACTGGTTGCGGAGTGGTGCCCACTGGTTGAGGAGTGGTGCGAATTGGTTGTGGAGTGGTGCAAACTGGTTGCGGAATGGTGCGAACTGGTTGTGGAGTGGTGCGAACTGGTTGCGGTGTGGTGCGAACTGGTTGCAGAGTGGTGCGAACTGGTTGCGGAGTGGTAGGAACTGGTTGCGGAGTGCTGCGACCTGGTTGCCGATGGTGCAAACTGGTTGCGGAGTGGAGCGAACTGGTTGCTGAGTGGTGGGAACTGGTTGCGGAGTGGTGCGGACTGGTTGTGGAGTGGTGCGAATTGGTTGCGGAGTTGTGCAGACTTGTTGCAGAGTGGTGCGAACTGGTTGGTTGCGGAATGGTACGAGTTGCGGAGTGGTGCGAACTGGTTGCAGAGTGGTGCGAACTGGTTGCGGAGTGGTGCGAATAGGTTGTGGAGTGGTGCGAACTGGTTGCCGTGGGGTGCGAACTGATTGCAGAGTGGAATGAACTGGTTGCAGAGTGGTGCGAACTGGTTGCGGAGTTGTGCGAACTGGTTGCGGAGTGGTGCGAATAAGTTGCGGAGTGGTGCGATCTGGTTGCGAAGTGGTGCAAACTGGTTTCGGAGTGGTGCGAACTGGTTTCGGAGTGGTGCGAACTGGTTTCGGATTGGTGCAAACAGTTTGCGGAGTGGTGCGAACCGGTTGCAGAGTGGTGCAAACCGGTTGCAGAGTGGTGGGAACTGGTTGCAGAGTGGTGCGAACTGGTTGCGGACTAGTGCAAACTGGTTGTGGAGTAGTGCGAACTGGTTGCGGAGTGGTGCGAACTGGTTGCGGAGTTGTGCGAACTGGTTGCGGACAGGTGCAAACTGCTTGCGCAGTGATGCGAACTGGTTACGGAGTGGTGCAAACTGGTTGCGGAGTGGTGTGAACTGGTTACGGAGGGGTGCGAACTGGTTGGGGAGTAGTGTGAACTGGTTCCGGAGTGGTACGAACTGGTTGCGGAGTGGTTCGAACTGGTTGCGGAGTGGTGCGAACTGGTTGAGATGTGGTACGAACTGGTTGAAGAGTGGTGCGAACGGGTTGCGGAGTGATGCGAACAGGTTGCGGAGTGGTGCGAACTGGTTGCGGAGTGGTGGGAACTGGTTGCCGAGTGGTGCGAACCGATTCCAAAATTGGTGCGAACTGGTTGCAGAGTGGTGCAAACTGGTTGCGGAGTGGTGCGGACTGGTTGCGGAGTGGTGCAAACTGGTTGCAGAGTGGTGCGAACTGGTTGCGGAGTGGTGGGAACTGGTTGCCGAGTGGTGCGAACCGATTCCAAAATTGGTGCGAACTGGTTGCAGAGTGGTGCAAACTGGTTGCGGAGTGGTGCGGACTGGTTGCGGAGTGGTGCAAACTGGTTGCAGAGTGGTGCGAACTGGTTGCGGAGTGGTGGGAACTGGTTGCCGAGTGGTGCGAACCGATTCCAAAATTGGTGCGAACTGGTTGCAGAGTGGTGCAAACTGGTTGCGGAGTGGTGCGGACTGGTTGCGGAGTGGTGCAAACTGGTTGCAGAGTGGTGCGAACTGGTTGCGGAGTGGTGGGAACTGGTTGCCGAGTGGTGCGAACCGATTCCAAAATTGGTGCGAACTGGTTGCAGAGTGGTGCAAACTGGTTGCGGAGTGGTGCGGACTGGTTGCGGAGTGGTGCAAACTGGTTGCAGAGTGGTGCGAACTGGTTGCGGAGTGGTGGGAACTGGTTGCCGAGTGGTGCGAACCGATTCCAAAATTGGTGCGAACTGGTTGCAGAGTGGTGCAAACTGGTTGCGGAGTGGTGCGGACTGGTTGCGGAGTGGTGCAAACTGGTTGCAGAGTGGTGCGAACTGGTTGCGGAGTGGTGGGAACTGGTTGCCGAGTGGTGCGAACCGATTCCAAAATTGGTGCGAACTGGTTGCAGAGTGGTGCAAACTGGTTGCGGAGTGGTGCGGACTGGTTGCGGAGTGGTGCAAACTGGTTGCAGAGTGGTGCGAACTGGTTGCGGAGTGGTGGGAACTGGTTGCCGAGTGGTGCGAACCGATTCCAAAATTGGTGCGAACTGGTTGCAGAGTGGTGCAAACTGGTTGCGGAGTGGTGCGGACTGGTTGCGGAGTGGTGCAAACTGGTTGCAGAGTGGTGCGAACTGGTTGCGGAGTGGTGGGAACTGGTTGCCGAGTGGTGCGAACCGATTCCAAAATTGGTGCGAACTGGTTGCAGAGTGGTGCAAACTGGTTGCGGAGTGGTGCGGACTGGTTGCGGAGTGGTGCAAACTGGTTGCAGAGTGGTGCGAACTGGTTGCGGAGTGGTGGGAACTGGTTGCCGAGTGGTGCGAACCGATTCCAAAATTGGTGCGAACTGGTTGCAGAGTGGTGCAAACTGGTTGCGGAGTGGTGCGGACTGGTTGCGGAGTGGTGCAAACTGGTTGCAGAGTGGTGCGAACTGGTTGCGGAGTGGTGCGAATTGGTTGCGGAGTGGTGCGAACTGGTTGCGGAGTGGTGCGAACTGGTTGCGGAGTGGTGCAAACTGGTTGCGGAGTGGTGCGAACTGGTTGCTGAGTGGCGCGAACTGGTTGAGGACTGGTGCGAACTGGTTACCGATTGGTGCAAACTGGTTGTGGAGTGGTGCGAACTGCTTGCGGAGTGGTGCAAACTGGTTGCGGTGTGGTGCAAATTGGTTGCAGAGTGGTTCAAACTGGTTGCGGAGTGGTGCGAACTGGTTGCGGAGTAGTGCGAACGTGTTTCAGAGTGGTGCGAACTGGTTGCGGAATGGTGCGAACTGGTTGCGCAGTGGTGCAAACAGGTTTTGGGGTGCTACTATTTGGTTGCGGAGTAGTGCAAACTGGTTGCCGAGTGGTGCGACTGGTTGCGGAGTGGTGCGACTTGGTTTCGGAGTGGTGCAAACTGGTTGTTGAGTGGTGCAAACTGGTTGCGGAGTGGTGCGAACTGGCTGCGGAGTGGTGCGAACTGGTTGAGAAGTGGTGCAACCTGGATGCGGAATGGTGCAAACTGGTTTCGAACTGGTGCGAACTGGTTACGGAGTTGTGCGAACGGGTTGTGGAGTGGCGGGAACTTATTGCAGAGTGGTGCGAACTGGTTGAGGAGTGGTGCGAACTGGTTTGGGAGTGGTAAAACTGGTTGCGGAGTGGTGCGAACTGGTTGCGGAGTGGTGCTAACTGGTTGCGGGGTTGTGCGAACTAGTTGCCGAGTGGTGCCAACTGGTTGCGGAGTGGTGCAAACTGGTTCTGAGTGGTGCAAACTGGTTGCGGAGTGGTGC
>SZWC01011198.1:13899-33297 GCA_023375785.1 Penium margaritaceum | reverse complement strand
AACTGGTTGCGGAGTGGTGCAAACTGGTTGCGGAGTGGTGCAAACTGGTTGCGGAGTGGTGCAAACTGGTTGCGGAGTGGTGCGAATTGGTTGCGGAGTGGTATGAACTGGTTGCGGGGTGGTGGGAACTGGTTGCGGAGTGGTGCAAACTGGTTGCGGATTGGTGCAAACTGGTTGCGGAGTGGTGCGAACTGATTGCAGAGTGGTGCGAACTTGTTTTGAAGTGGTGCGAGCTGGTTGCGGAGTTGTGTGAACTGGTTGCTGAGTGGTGCGAACTGGATGCAGAGTGGAGCGAGCTGGTTGAGGAGTGGTGCGAACTGGTTGGGTAGTGGTGGGAACAGGTTGCGGAGTGGTGCAAACTCGTTCCACAGTGGTGCGAACTGGTTGAAGAGTGGTGCGAACAGGTTGCAAAGTGCTGCGAACTGGTTGCGGAGTGGTGCGAAGTGGTTGCGCAGTGGTGCAAACTGGGTGCGGAGTGGTGCGAACTGGTTGCGGAGTGGTGCGCACTGGTTGCGGAGTTGTGCGAACTTGTTGCGGAGTGGTGCGAAATTTTTGCGGAGTGGTGCGAACTGGTTGCGGAGTGGTGCGCACTGGTTGCGGAGTTGTGCGAACTTGTTGCGGAGTGGTGCGAAATTTTTGCGGAGTGGTGCGAACTCATTTTGGAATGGTGCAAACTGGTTGCGGATTGGTGCAAACTGGCTGCAGAGTGGTGCGAACTAGTTGTGGAGTGGTGTGAAATGGTTGCGGAGTGGTGTGAACTGGTTGCGGAGTGGTGCGACTGGTTGCCGAGTGGTGTGAACTGGTTGCGGAGTGGTGCGAACCGGTTGCTGAGTGGTGCGAACTGGTTGCGGACTGGTGGGAACTGGTTGCGGAGTGGTGCAAACTGGTTTCCGAGTGGTGCGAACTGGTTGTGGAGTGGTGCGAACTGGTTGCAGAGTGGTGCGAAATGGTTGCTGAGTGGTGCGAACTGGTTGCTGAGTGGTGCGAACTGGTTTCGGAGTGGTGCTAACTGGTTGGGGAGTGGTGGGAACTAGTTGCAGAGTGGTGCGAAATGGTTGCAGAGTGGTGCGAACTGGTTGCAAAGTGGTGTGAACCGGTTACAGAGTGGTGCGAGCTGGTTGCAGAATGCTGCGAACTGGTTGAGGATTGGTGCAAACTGGTTGCGGACTGGTGCGAACTGGTTGCGGAGTGGTCCGACCTGGCTGCGGAGTGGTGGGAACTGGTTGCGGAGTGGTGCGAACTGGTTGTAGAGTGGTGCGAACTGGTTGCAGAGTGGAACGAACTGGCTGCGGAGTGGTGTGAACTGGTTGCGGAGGGGTGCGAACTGGTCGCGGAGTGGTGCAAACTGGTTGCGGAGCGGTGGGAACTGGTTGCGGAGTGGTGCGAACTCGTTGCGGAGTGGTGCGAACTGGTTGTAGAGTGGTGCGAACTGGTTGCAGAGTGGAACGAACTGGCTGCGGAGTGGTGTGAACTGGTTGCGGAGGGGTGCGAACTGGTCGCGGAGTGGTGCAAACTGGTTGCGGAGCGGTGGGAACTGGTTGCGGAGTGGTGCAAACTGCTAGCGTAGTGGTGCAAACTGGTTGCGGAGTGGTGCGAACTGGTTGCGGAGTGGTGCGAACTGGTTGCAAAGTGGTGCGAACTGGTTGCGGAGTGGTTTGAACTGGTGGCAGAGTGATGCGAACCGGCTGCAGTGTGGTGCGAACTGGTTGCGGAGTGATGCGAACTGGTTGAGGAGTCGTGCGAACTGGTTGTGAAGTGCTGCAAACTGGTTGCGGAGTGGTGCAAACTGGTTGCAGAGTACGTACTGGTTGCGGAGTGGTGCGAAGTGGTTGCAGAGTGGTGCGAAGAGGTTGCGGAGTGGTGCAAACTGGTTGCGGAGTGGTGAGAACAAGTTGTGGAGTGGTGCGAACGGGTTGCGGCGTGGTTCGAACTTGTTGCGGAGTGGTGGGAAATGGTTGCAGAGTGGTGCGAACCGGTTGCAAAGTGGTGCGAACCGGTTGCAATGCGGAGCGAGCTGGTTGCGGAGTGGTGTGAAGTGGCTGAGGAGTGGTGCAAACTGATTGTGGAGTGGTGCAAACCGGTTGCGGAGTGGTGCGACTTGGTTGCGGAGCGGTGTGAACTTGTTGCGGAGTGGTGCAAACTGGTTGCAGAGTGGTGCGAACTGGTTGCGGAGTGGTGCGAACTGGTTGCGTAGTGGTGCGAACTGGTTGAGGAGTGGTGCGAACTGGTTGCGGAATGGTGCGAATGGATTGCGGAGTTGTGGGAACTGGTTGCGGAGTGGTGCGAACGGGTTGCAAAGTGGTGCGAACTTGTTGAGGACTGGTGCAAACTGGTTGTCGAGTGGTGCGAACTAATTGCGGGGTAGTGCGAACTGGTTGCAGTGTGGTGCGAACTGGTTGTGGAGTTGTGCGATCTTGTTGCAGAGTGGTGCAAATTTGTTGCGGTGTGGTGAGAGCTGGCTGGGGAGTGGTGCGAACTGGATGCGGAGTGGTGCGAACTAGTTCCGGAGTGGTTTGAACTGGTTATGGAGTGGTGCGAATTGGTTGTAGAGTGGTGAGAGCTGGTTGAGGAGAGTGCGAACTGGTTGCGGAATGGTGGGAACTGGTTGCAGAGTGGTGCAAACAGGTTGCACAGTGGTGCGAACTGGTTGTGGAGTGGTGCGAACTGGTTGCAGAGTGGTGCGAACTGGTTGCGGAGTGGTGCGACCTGGTTGCAGAGTGGTGCGAACTGGTTGGGGAGAGGTGGGAACTGGTTGAGGAGTGGTGCGAACTGGTCGCAGAGTGGTGACTGGTTGCGGAGTGGTGCAAAATGGTTGCGGAGTGGTGCGAACATGTTGCGGAGTTTTGCGAACTGGCTGCGGATTAATGCAAACTGGTTGCGGTGTGGTGCAAACTGGTTGCGGAGTGGTGCAAACTGGTTGCGGAGTGGTGCAAACAAGTTGCGGAGTGGTGTGAACTAGTTGCGGAGTGATGCGAACTGGTTGCGGAGTAGTGCAAACTGGTTGCGGACTGGTGCGAACTGGTTGCAGAGTGGTGCGAACTGGTTGCGTAGTGGTGCAAACTGATTGAGGTGTGGTGCGAACTGGTTACGGAGTAGTGTGAACTGGTTGTGGAGTGGTGCGAACTGGTTGTCGAGTGGTTCAAACTGGTTGGGGAGTGGTGCGGACTGGTTGAGGAGTGGTGCGAACTGGTTGCTGAGCGGTGCAAACGGGTTGTGGAGTGGTGCGAACTGCTTGCAGAGTGGTGCGAACTGGTTGCTGAGTTGTGTGAACTGACTGCGGAGTGGTGCGAACTGGTTGCGGAGTGGTGCGAACAGGTTGCGGAGTGGTGCAAACTAGTTGCGGAGTGGTGCGAACTGGTTGCTGAGTTGTGTGAACTGATTGCGGAGTGGTGCGAACTGGTTGCGGAGTGGTGCGAACAGGTTGCGGAGTGGTGCAAACTAGTTGCGGAGTGGTGCAAACGGGTTGCTGATTGGTGCAAACTAGTTGCGGAGTGGTGCGAACTGGTCGCGGAGTGGTGAGAACTGGCTGCGGAGTGGTGCGAACTGGTTGTGGAGTGGTGCGAACTAGTTGCAGAGTGTTGTGAACTGGTTGCGGAGTGGTGCGAACAGGGTTCAGAGTGTTGGGAACTGGTTACGGAGTGGTGCGAACTGGCTGCGAAGTGGTGCGAGCTGGTTGCGAGGGTGCGAACTGGTTGCGGAGTGGTGCGAACTAGTTGCGGAGTGGTGCGAACAGGTTGCGGAGTGGTGCCAACTAGTTGCGGAGTGGTGCGATCTGGTTGCGGAGTGGTGCGAACTAGTTGCGGAGTGGTGCGAACAGGTTGCGGAGTGGTGCCAACTAGTTGCGGAGTGGTGCGATCTGGTTGCGGAGTGGTGCGACCTGGTTGACGAGTGGTGCGAACTGGTTGCGGAGTGGTGCAAACTGATTGCGGAGTGGTTCGAAGTGGTTGCGGAGTGGTGCGAACGGGTTGCACAGTGGTGCGAACGGGTTGAGGACTGGTGCAAACCGGTTGTCGAGTTGTGCGGACTAGTTGCGAGGTGGTGCGAAGTGGTTGCGGAGTGGTGCAAACTGGTTGCGG
Source organism: Penium margaritaceum (assembly GCA_023375785.1). Taxonomy (NCBI): domain Eukaryota; kingdom Viridiplantae; phylum Streptophyta; class Zygnematophyceae; order Desmidiales; family Peniaceae; genus Penium; species Penium margaritaceum. The sequence continues at coordinate 29,221 of SZWC01011198.1, read as the reverse complement.
AGTTGTGCGATCTTGTTGCAGATTGGGGCAAATTGGTTGCAGAGTGGTGAGAGCTGGCTGGGGAGTGGTGGGAACTGGGTGCGGAGTGGTGCGAACTAGTTGTGGAGTGGTGTGAAGTGGTTGTGGACTGGTGCGAACTGGTTGCGGAGTGGTGCGAGCTGGTTGAGGAGAGTTCGAACTGGTTGCGGAGTGGTGGGAACTGGTTGCAGAGTGGTGCAAACTGGTTCACACCACTTCACACCAGTTCGCACCACTCCGCAACCAGTTCACAACACTCCACAACCTGATTGCACCACTCCGCAACCAGTTCGCTCCACTCCGCAACCCGTTTGCACAACTCCACAACCAATTCGCACCACTCCGCAACCAGTTCGCACCACTCCGCAACCAGTTTGCACCACTCCGCAACCAGTTCGCACCACTCCGCAACCAGTTCACACCAATCTGTAACCAGTTCTCACCACTCCGCAACCAGTTCGCACCACTCCGCAACCAGTTTGCACCACTCCGCAACCAGTTTGCACCACTCCGCAACCAGTTTGCACCACTCCGCAACCAGTTTGCACCACTCCGCAACCAGTTTGCACCACTCCGCAACCAGTTTGCACCACTCCGCAACCAGTTTGCACCACTCCGCAACCCGTTCGCACCACTCCGCAACCAGTTCACACGACTCCGCAACCAGTTTGCACCACCCCACAACCAGTTCGCACCACTCCGCAGCCAGTTCACTCCACTCCACGACCAGTGCGCACCACTCCCAAACCAGTTCCCACCATTCAACAACCAGTTCCCACCACTCCACAACCAGTTCCCACCACTCCGCAACCAGTTCACACCACTCCGCAACCAGTTCGCACCACTCTGCGGCCAGTTCGCGCCACTCCGCCACCAGTTCGCACCACTCCACAACCCATTTTCACCACTCCGCAACCAGTTCGCACCACTCGTCAACCTGTTCGCACCACTCCGAATTCAGTTCGCACAACTCCGCAACCAGTTCGTACCACCCTGCAACCAGTTCGCACCACTCCGCAACCAGCTCGCACCACTCTGGAACTAGGTCACACCACTCCGCAACCAGTTCGCACCATTCCGCAACCAGTTTGCACGCAACCAGTTCGCACCACTCCGCAACCAGTTCGCACCACTCCGCAACCAGTTGGCACCACTCCGCAACCAGTTGGCACCACTCCACAACGAGTTCAAACCACTCCGCAACCAGTTTGCAACTCTCCGCACCCAGTTTGCACCACTCCGCAACCAGTTCGCACCACTCCGCAACCAGTTCACACCACTCCGTAACCAGTTCTCACCACTCCGCAACATGTTCGCACCACTCTGCAACCAGGTTGCACCACTCCGCAGCCAGTTCGTACCACTCGAAAACCAGTTTTCACCTCTCCAAAACCAGTTCGGACCACTCCGGAACCAGTTTGAACCACTCCCCAACCGGTTCGCACAAGTCCTCACCAGTTCGCACCACAACACATCCAGTTTGCACCACTCCGCAACCAGTTCGCACCACTCCGCAACCCGTTCGCACCACTCGGCAACCAGTTCACATGACTCCCCAACCAGTTTGCACCACCCCGCAACCAGTTCGCACCACTCCGCAGCTAGTTCGCGCCACTCCGCGACCAGTTTGCCCTACTCCGAAACCAGTTCGCTCTATTCCATAACCAGTTCACACCACTCCGCAACCAGTTCACACCACTCCGCAACCAGTTCACACCACTCTTCAGCCAGTTCGCACCACTCCGCAACCAGTTAGCACCACTCCCCAACCAGTTCGCACCACTCTGCAACCGGTTATCACCACTCCGCAACCAGTTCGCACCACTCCACAACCAGTTTGCACCACTCCGCAACCAGTTAGCACCACTCCCCAACCAGTTCGCACCACTCTGCAACCGGTTATCACCACTCCGCAACCAGTTCGCACCACTCCACAACCAGTTTGCACCACTCCGCAACCAGTTTGCACCACTCCGCAACCAGTTTGTACCACTCCACAACTGGTTCACACCACTCCGTAACCAGTTCGAACCACTCCGCAACCAATTCGCACCACTCCGCAGCTAGGTCGTACCACTCGACAACCCGTTCGCACCACTCTGCAGCCAGTTCGCTCCACTCCACGACCAGTGCGCACCACTCCCAGACCAGTTCCCACCATTCAACAACCAGTTCGCACCACTCCACAACCAGTTCACACCACTCCGCAACCAGTTCACACCACTTCGCGGCCAGTTCGCACCACTCCGCAACCAGTTCGCACCACTCCGCAACCATTTCGCACCACTCCGGAACCGGTTCGCACCACTCCGCAACCAGTTCGCACCACTCCGCAACCAGTTCACACCACTCCGCACCCAGTTCCAACCACGCCATAACCGGTTCGCACCACGCCGCAACAAGTTAGCAACACTCCGCAACCAGTTCGCACCACTCCGCAGCCACTTTGTACCTCTTCGCAACCAGTTCGCATGACTCCACGAGCAATTCACACCACTCCGGAACCAGTTTGCACCACTCCGCAACCAGTTCGCACCACTCCGCACCCAGTTCACACCACTCCACAACCAGTTCGCACCACTTCGCAACCAGTTCGCACCACTCCGCAACCAGTTCGCATAACTCCGCAACCAATTCGCACCACTCCGCAACCAGTTCGCACCACCCCGCAACCAGTTTGCACCACTCCGCAACCAGTTCACACCACTCCGCACCCAGTTCCAACCACGCCATAACCGGTTCGCACCACGCCGCAACAAGTTAGCAACACTCCGCAACCAGTTCGCACCACTCCGCAGCCACTTTGTACCTCTTCGCAACCAGTTCGCATGACTCCACGAGCAATTCACACCACTCCGGAACCAGTTTGCACCACTCCGCAACCAGTTCGCACCACTCCGCACCCAGTTCACACCACTCCACAACCAGTTCGCACCACTTCGCAACCAGTTCGCACCACTCCGCAACCAGTTCGCATAACTCCGCAACCAATTCGCACCACTCCGCAACCAGTTCGCACCACCCCGCAACCAGTTTGCACCACTCCGCAACCAGTTCACACCACTCCGCACCCAGTTCCAACCACTCCATAACCGGTTCGCACCACGCCGCAACAAGTTAGCAACACTCCGCAACCAGTTCGCACCACTCCGCAGCCACTTTGTACCTCTTCGCAACCAGTTCGCATGACTCCACGAGCAATTCACACCACTCCGGAACCAGTTTGCACCACTCCGCAACCGGTTCGCACCACTCCGCAACCAGTTCGCACCACTCTACAACCAGTTTGCACCACTCCGTAACCAGTTTGCACCACTCCGCAACCAGTTTGCACCACTCCGCAACGAGTTCGCACCAGTCCCCAACCAGTCCACACCACTCCGCAACCAGTTCACACCACTCCAAAACCAGTTTGCACCACTTAGCACCCAGTTCACAGCACTCCGCAACCCGTTCCCACCACTCTGCGGCCAGTTCGTGCCACTCCGCCACCAGTTTGCACCACTCCGCAATCAGTTCGCACCACTCCGCAACCAGGTTGCACCACTCCGCAACGCGTTTGCACCACTCCGCAGCCAGTTTGCACCACTCTGTAACCAGTTCGCACCACTCCGCAACCAGTTCGCACCACTCTGCAACCCGTTCGCACCACTCCACAACCAGTTCACACCACTCCGCATCCAGTTCACACCACTCCGCAACGAGTTTGCAACTCTCCGCAACCAGTTCGAACCATTCTGCAACCTGTTCGCAACACTCCGCAACCTGTTCGCACAACTCCGCAACCAATTCGCACCACTCCGCAACCAATTCGCACCACTCCGCAACTAGTTTACACCACTCCGCAACCAGTTTGCTCCACTCCACAACCAGTTCGCACCACTCCGCAACCAGTTCGCACCACTCCGCAACCAGTTCGCACCACTCCGCAACCAGTTCGCACCACTCCGCAACCAGTTCGCACCACAGTTTGCACCACTCCGCAACCTCCGCAACCAGTTCGCACCACTCCACAACGAGTTCGCACCACTCCGCAACCAGTTTGCACCTCTCCGCACACAGTTTGCACCACTCCGCAACCAGTTTGCACCACTCCGCACCCAGTTCACACCACTCCGTAACCAGTTCTCACCACTCCGCAACCAGTTCGCACCTCTCCGCAACCAGGTCGCACCACTCCGCAGCCAGTTTGTACCACTCGACAAGCAGTTTGCACCTCTCCAAAACCAGTTCGCACCACTCCGGAACCAGTTTGCACAACTCCCCACCAGGTTCGAACAAGTCCGCAACCAGTTCGCACCACTCCCCAACCAGTTTGCACCACTCCACAACCAGTTCGCACCACTCCGCAACCCGTTCGCACCACTCGGCAACCAGTTCACACGACTCCCCAACCAGTTTGCACCACCCCGCAACCAGTTCGCACCACTCCGCAGCCAGTTCGCGCCACTCCGCGAGCAGTTCGCACCACTCCGAAACCAGTTCGCTCTATTTTATAACCAGTTCACACCACTCCGCAACCAGTTCACACCACTCCGCAACCAGTTCACACCACTGTTCAGCCAGTTCGCACCACTCCGCAACCAGTTCGCACCACTCCGCAACCAGTTCGTACCACTTCGCAACCAGTTGGCACCACTCCGCAACCAGCTCGCACCACTCCGCAACCAGTTCACACCACTCCGCAACCAGTTTGCACCACTCCCCAACCAGTTCGCACCACTCCACATCCAGTTTGCACCACTCCGCAACCAGTTTGGACCACTCCGCAACCAGTTCGCACCACTCCCAACCAGTTTACACCACTCCGCAACCAGTTTGCACCACCTCGCAACCAGTTCGCACCACTCCGCAACCAGCTCGCGCCACTCCGTAACCAGTTCGCACCACTCCGCAACCAGTTCGTACCACTTCGCAACCAGTTGGCACCACTCCGCAACCAGCTCGCACCACTCCGCAACCAGTTCACACCACTCCGCAACCAGTTTGCACCACCTTGCAACCAGTTCGCACCACTCCGCAACCAGCTCGCGCCACTCCGTGACCAGTTCGCACCACTCCGCAACCAGTTCGCACCACTCCGCAACCAGTGTGCACCACTCCGCAACCAGTTCTCACCACTCAACAGCCAGTTTACACCACTATGCAACCAGTTGACACAACTCCGCAACCAATTCGCACCACTCCGCAACCAGTTTGCACCACTCCGCAACCGGTTAGCTCCACTCCGCAACCAGTTCCCACCACTCCGCAACCAGTTTGCACTACTCCGCAAGCAGTTTGCACCACTCCACAACAAATTTGCACCACTCCACAACCAGTTCACACAACTCCACAACCAGTTTGCACCACTCCGCAACCAGTTTGCACCACACCGCAACCTGTTCGCACCCTTCCGCAACCAGTTTACACCATACCGCAACCCGTTTGCACCAACCCGCAACCAATTCGTACCACTCCGCAACAAGTTCCCACCACTCCTTAACCAATTTGCACCACTCCACAACCTGTTCGCACCACTCCGCAGCCAGTTCCCACCACTCCGCAACCAGTTCCCACCACTCCGCAACCAGTTCGCACAATTCCGCAACCAATTGGAACCACTCCGCAACCAGTTCACACCACTCCGCAACCAGTTCGCACCACTCCGCAACCAGTTCGCACCACTCCGCAACCAGTTCGCACAACTCCGCAACCAATTCGTACCACTCTGCAACCAGTTCGCACCACTATGCAACCAGTTCGCACCACTTGGCAACCAGTTCACACCAATCCACAACCAGTTTGCACCACTCCGCAACCAGTTCGCACCACACTGAAACCAGTTCGTATCACTCCGCAACCAGTTCGCACCTCTCCGCAGCAAGTTTGCACCACTCCATAACCAGTTCCCACCACTCCGCAACCAGTTCGCACCACTCTGTAACCAGTTCGCACCATTCGGCAACCAGTTCGCACCACTCCGCAACCAGTTCGCACCAATCCGCATCCAGTTCGTACCACTCCGCAACCAGTTTGCACCACTCTGTAACCAGTTCGCACCATTCGGCAACCAGTTCGCACCACTCCGCAACCAGTTCGCACCAATCCGCATCCAGTTCGTACCACTCCGCAACCAGTTTGCACACCTTCACAACCAGTTCTCAACAGTCCGGAACCAGTTCGCACCACTATGAAACCGGTTCGCACCACTCCGCAACCAGTTGGCACCACTCCACAACCAGTTTGCACCACTGCGCAACCAGTTTGCACCACTCAGCAACCAGTTTGCACCACTCCGCAACCAGTGCACACCACTCCGCAACCAGTTTGCACCACCCCACAACCAGTTCGCACCAATCCGCAGCCAGTTCGCGCCACTGAGCGGCCAGTTCGCACCACTCCACAACCAGTTCGCACAACCCCACAACCAGTTCACACCACTCTGCAACCAGTTCACACCACTCCGCAACCAGTTCGCACCACTCCGCGGCCAGTTCGCGCCACTCCGCCACCAGTTTGCACCACTCCGCAACCAATTCGCACCATTCCACAACCTGTTTGCACCACTCCGCAACCCGTTCGCACAATCCCCCAACCAGTTTGCACCACTCCACAACCCGTTCGCACCACTCCGCAAACTTTTCACATCACTCCACAACCCGTTTGCACCACTCCGCAACCAATTCGCACCATTCCACAACCTGTTTGCACCACTCCGCAACCCGTTCGCACAATCCCCCAACCAGTTTGCACCACTCCACAACCCGTTCGCACCACTCCGCAAACTTTTCACATCACTCCACAACCCGTTTGCACCACTCCGCAACCAATTCGCACCATTCCACAACCTGTTTGCACCACTCCGCAACCCGTTCGCACAATCCCCCAACCAGTTTGCACCACTCCACAACCCGTTCGCACCACTCCGCAAACTTTTCACATCACTCCACAACCCGTTTGCACCACTCCGCAACCAATTCGCACCATTCCACAACCTGTTTGCACCACTCCGCAACCCGTTCGCACAATCCCCCAACCAGTTTGCACCACTCCACAACCCGTTCGCACCACTCCGCAAACTTTTCACATCACTCCACAACCCGTTTGCACCACTCCGCAACCAATTCGCACCATTCCACAACCTGTTTGCACCACTCCGCAACCCGTTCGCACAATCCCCCAACCAGTTTGCACCACTCCACAACCCGTTCGCACCACTCCGCAAACTTTTCACATCACTCCACAACCCGTTTGCACCACTCCGCAACCAATTCGCACCATTCCACAACCTGTTTGCACCACTCCGCAACCCGTTCGCACAATCCCCCAACCAGTTTGCACCACTCCACAACCCGTTCGCACCACTCCGCAAACTTTTCACATCACTCCACAACCCGTTTGCACCACTCCGCAACCAATTCGCACCATTCCACAACCTGTTTGCACCACTCCGCAACCCGTTCGCACAATCCCCCAACCAGTTTGCACCACTCCACAACCCGTTCGCACCACTCCGCAAACTTTTCACATCACTCCACAACCCGTTTGCACCACTCCGCAACCAATTCGCACCATTCCACAACCTGTTTGCACCACTCCGCAACCCGTTCGCACAATCCCCCAACCAGTTTGCACCACTCCACAACCCGTTCGCACCACTCCGCAAACTTTTCACATCACTCCACAACCCGTTTGCACCACTCCGCAACCAATTCGCACCATTCCACAACCTGTTTGCACCACTCCGCAACCCGTTCGCACAATCCCCCAACCAGTTTGCACCACTCCACAACCCGTTCGCACCACTCCGCAAACTTTTCACATCACTCCACAACCCGTTTGCACCACTCCGCAACCAATTCGCACCATTCCACAACCTGTTTGCACCACTCCGCAACCCGTTCGCACAATCCCCCAACCAGTTTGCACCACTCCACAACCCGTTCGCACCACTCCGCAAACTTTTCACATCACTCCACAACCCGTTTGCACCACTCCGCAACCAATTCGCACCATTCCACAACCTGTTTGCACCACTCCGCAACCCGTTCGCACAATCCCCCAACCAGTTTGCACCACTCCACAACCCGTTCGCACCACTCCGCAAACTTTTCACATCACTCCACAACCCGTTTGCACCACTCCGCAACCAATTCGCACCATTCCACAACCTGTTTGCACCACTCCGCAACCCGTTCGCACAATCCCCCAACCAGTTTGCACCACTCCACAACCCGTTCGCACCACTCCGCAAACTTTTCACATCACTCCACAACCCGTTTGCACCACTCCGCAACCAATTCGCACCATTCCACAACCTGTTTGCACCACTCCGCAACCCGTTCGCACAATCCCCCAACCAGTTTGCACCACTCCACAACCCGTTCGCACCACTCCGCAAACTTTTCACATCACTCCACAACCCGTTTGCACCACTCCGCAACCAATTCGCACCATTCCACAACCTGTTTGCACCACTCCGCAACCCGTTCGCACAATCCCCCAACCAGTTTGCACCACTCCACAACCCGTTCGCACCACTCCGCAAACTTTTCACATCACTCCACAACCCGTTTGCACCACTCCGCAACCAATTCGCACCATTCCACAACCTGTTTGCACCACTCCGCAACCCGTTCGCACAATCCCCCAACCAGTTTGCACCACTCCACAACCCGTTCGCACCACTCCGCAAACTTTTCACATCACTCCACAACCCGTTTGCACCACTCCGCAACCAATTCGCACCATTCCACAACCTGTTTGCACCACTCCGCAACCCGTTCGCACAATCCCCCAACCAGTTTGCACCACTCCACAACCCGTTCGCACCACTCCGCAAACTTTTCACATCACTCCACAACCCGTTTGCACCACTCCGCAACCAATTCGCACCATTCCACAACCTGTTTGCACCACTCCGCAACCCGTTCGCACAATCCCCCAACCAGTTTGCACCACTCCACAACCCGTTCGCACCACTCCGCAAACTTTTCACATCACTCCACAACCCGTTTGCACCACTCCGCAACCAATTCGCACCATTCCACAACCTGTTTGCACCACTCCGCAACCCGTTCGCACAATCCCCCAACCAGTTTGCACCACTCCACAACCCGTTCGCACCACTCCGCAAACTTTTCACATCACTCCACAACCCGTTTGCACCACTCCGCAACCAATTCGCACCATTCCACAACCTGTTTGCACCACTCCGCAACCCGTTCGCACAATCCCCCAACCAGTTTGCACCACTCCACAACCCGTTCGCACCACTCCGCAAACTTTTCACATCACTCCACAACCCGTTTGCACCACTCCGCAACCAATTCGCACCATTCCACAACCTGTTTGCACCACTCCGCAACCCGTTCGCACAATCCCCCAACCAGTTTGCACCACTCCACAACCCGTTCGCACCACTCCGCAAACTTTTCACATCACTCCACAACCCGTTTGCACCACTCCGCAACCAATTCGCACCATTCCACAACCTGTTTGCACCACTCCGCAACCCGTTCGCACAATCCCCCAACCAGTTTGCACCACTCCACAACCCGTTCGCACCACTCCGCAAACTTTTCACATCACTCCACAACCCGTTTGCACCACTCCGCAACCAATTCGCACCATTCCACAACCTGTTTGCACCACTCCGCAACCCGTTCGCACAATCCCCCAACCAGTTTGCACCACTCCACAACCCGTTCGCACCACTCCGCAAACTTTTCACATCACTCCACAACCCGTTTGCACCACTCCGCAACCAATTCGCACCATTCCACAACCTGTTTGCACCACTCCGCAACCCGTTCGCACAATCCCCCAACCAGTTTGCACCACTCCACAACCCGTTCGCACCACTCCGCAAACTTTTCACATCACTCCACAACCCGTTTGCACCACTCCGCAACCAATTCGCACCATTCCACAACCTGTTTGCACCACTCCGCAACCCGTTCGCACAATCCCCCAACCAGTTTGCACCACTCCACAACCCGTTCGCACCACTCCGCAAACTTTTCACATCACTCCACAACCCGTTTGCACCACTCCGCAACCAATTCGCACCATTCCACAACCTGTTTGCACCACTCCGCAACCCGTTCGCACAATCCCCCAACCAGTTTGCACCACTCCACAACCCGTTCGCACCACTCCGCAAACTTTTCACATCACTCCACAACCCGTTTGCACCACTCCGCAACCAATTCGCACCATTCCACAACCTGTTTGCACCACTCCGCAACCCGTTCGCACAATCCCCCAACCAGTTTGCACCACTCCACAACCCGTTCGCACCACTCCGCAAACTTTTCACATCACTCCACAACCCGTTTGCACCACTCCGCAACCAATTCGCACCATTCCACAACCTGTTTGCACCACTCCGCAACCCGTTCGCACAATCCCCCAACCAGTTTGCACCACTCCACAACCCGTTCGCACCACTCCGCAAACTTTTCACATCACTCCACAACCCGTTTGCACCACTCCGCAACCAATTCGCACCATTCCACAACCTGTTTGCACCACTCCGCAACCCGTTCGCACAATCCCCCAACCAGTTTGCACCACTCCACAACCCGTTCGCACCACTCCGCAAACTTTTCACATCACTCCACAACCCGTTTGCACCACTCCGCAACCAATTCGCACCATTCCACAACCTGTTTGCACCACTCCGCAACCCGTTCGCACCACTCCCCAACCAGTTCACACCACTCCGCATCCGGTTTGCACCACCCCGCAACCAGTTTGAACCACTCCGCAACCAGTTTGCACCACTACGCAACCCGTTTGCACCACCCCGCAACCAGTTCGCACGACTCCGCATCCAGTTCGCGCCACTCCGCGACCAGTTCGCACCACTCCAGAACCAGTTATCACCACTCAACAACCAGTTCGCACCACTCCGCAACCAGTTCGCACTCCTCCGCAACCAGTTCGGACCACTCCGCGGCCAGTTCGGGCCACTCCGCAACCAGTTCGCACCACTCCGCAACCAATTCAAACCACTCCGCAACCAGTTTGCACCACTCCGCAACCAGCTCGCACCACCCTGAAACCAGGTCACACCACTCTAAAACCAGTTCGCACCACTTGGCAACCAGTATTCACCAGTCCGCAACCAGTTCGCACCACTCCGCAACCAGTTCGCAGCACTCCGCAACAAGTTCGCACAGCTCCGCTTCCAGTTCATACCACTCCGCAACCAGTTCGCACCACTCCGCAACCGGTTCGCACCACTCCGCGACCAGTTCGCACCACTCCGCAACCAGTTCGTACCACTCCGCAACCTGTTCGCACCACTCCGCAACCAGTTCGCACCACACCGCAACCAGTTCGTACCCCTCCGCAACCGGTTCGCACCACTCCGCAACCGGTTTGGACCACTCCGCAACCAGTTCGCACCACTCCACAACCAGTCCGCACCACTCCGCAACCGGTTTGCAATACTCCGCAACCTGTTCGCACCACTCCGCAACCAGTTCGCACCACACCGCAACCAGTTCGTACCCCTCCGCAACCGGTTCGCACCACTCCGCAACCGGTTTGGACCACTCCGCAACCAGTTCGCACCACTCCACAACCAGTCCGCACCACTCCGCAACCGGTTTGCAATACTCCGCAACCTGTTCGCACCACTCCGCAACCAGTTCGCACCACACCGCAACCAGTTCGTACCCCTCCGCAACCGGTTCGCACCACTCCGCAACCGGTTTGGACCACTCCGCAACCAGTTCGCACCACTCCACAACCAGTCCGCACCACTCCGCAACCGGTTTGCAATACTCCGCAACCTGTTCGCACCACTCCGCAACCAGTTCGCACCACACCGCAACCAGTTCGTACCCCTCCGCAACCGGTTCGCACCACTCCGCAACCGGTTTGGACCACTCCGCAACCAGTTCGCACCACTCCACAACCAGTCCGCACCACTCCGCAACCGGTTTGCAATACTCCGCAACCTGTTCGCACCACTCCGCAACCAGTTCGCACCACACCGCAACCAGTTCGTACCCCTCCGCAACCGGTTCGCACCACTCCGCAACCGGTTTGGACCACTCCGCAACCAGTTCGCACCACTCCACAACCAGTCCGCACCACTCCGCAACCGGTTTGCAATACTCCGCAACCTGTTCGCACCACTCCGCAACCAGTTCGCACCACACCGCAACCAGTTCGTACCCCTCCGCAACCGGTTCGCACCACTCCGCAACCGGTTTGGACCACTCCGCAACCAGTTCGCACCACTCCACAACCAGTCCGCACCACTCCGCAACCGGTTTGCAATACTCCGCAACCTGTTCGCACCACTCCGCAACCAGTTCGCACCACACCGCAACCAGTTCGTACCCCTCCGCAACCGGTTCGCACCACTCCGCAACCGGTTTGGACCACTCCGCAACCAGTTCGCACCACTCCACAACCAGTCCGCACCACTCCGCAACCGGTTTGCAATACTCCGCAACCTGTTCGCACCACTCCGCAACCAGTTCGCACCACACCGCAACCAGTTCGTACCCCTCCGCAACCGGTTCGCACCACTCCGCAACCGGTTTGGACCACTCCGCAACCAGTTCGCACCACTCCACAACCAGTCCGCACCACTCCGCAACCGGTTTGCAATACTCCGCAACCTGTTCGCACCACTCCGCAACCAGTTCGCACCACACCGCAACCAGTTCGTACCCCTCCGCAACCGGTTCGCACCACTCCGCAACCGGTTTGGACCACTCCGCAACCAGTTCGCACCACTCCACAACCAGTCCGCACCACTCCGCAACCGGTTTGCAATACTCCGCAACCTGTTCGCACCACTCCGCAACCAGTTCGCACCACACCGCAACCAGTTCGTACCCCTCCGCAACCGGTTCGCACCACTCCGCAACCGGTTTGGACCACTCCGCAACCAGTTCGCACCACTCCACAACCAGTCCGCACCACTCCGCAACCGGTTTGCAATACTCCGCAACCTGTTCGCACCACTCCGCAACCAGTTCGCACCACACCGCAACCAGTTCGTACCCCTCCGCAACCGGTTCGCACCACTCCGCAACCGGTTTGGACCACTCCGCAACCAGTTCGCACCACTCCACAACCAGTCCGCACCACTCCGCAACCGGTTTGCAATACTCCGCAACCTGTTCGCACCACTCCGCAACCAGTTCGCACCACACCGCAACCAGTTCGTACCCCTCCGCAACCGGTTCGCACCACTCCGCAACCGGTTTGGACCACTCCGCAACCAGTTCGCACCACTCCACAACCAGTCCGCACCACTCCGCAACCGGTTTGCAATACTCCGCAACCTGTTCGCACCACTCCGCAACCAGTTCGCACCACACCGCAACCAGTTCGTACCCCTCCGCAACCGGTTCGCACCACTCCGCAACCGGTTTGGACCACTCCGCAACCAGTTCGCACCACTCCACAACCAGTCCGCACCACTCCGCAACCGGTTTGCAATACTCCGCAACCTGTTCGCACCACTCCGCAACCAGTTCGCACCACACCGCAACCAGTTCGTACCCCTCCGCAACCGGTTCGCACCACTCCGCAACCGGTTTGGACCACTCCGCAACCAGTTCGCACCACTCCACAACCAGTCCGCACCACTCCGCAACCGGTTTGCAATACTCCGCAACCTGTTCGCACCACTCCGCAACCAGTTCGCACCACACCGCAACCAGTTCGTACCCCTCCGCAACCGGTTCGCACCACTCCGCAACCGGTTTGGACCACTCCGCAACCAGTTCGCACCACTCCACAACCAGTCCGCACCACTCCGCAACCGGTTTGCAATACTCCGCAACCTGTTCGCACCACTCCGCAACCAGTTCGCACCACACCGCAACCAGTTCGTACCCCTCCGCAACCGGTTCGCACCACTCCGCAACCGGTTTGGACCACTCCGCAACCAGTTCGCACCACTCCACAACCAGTCCGCACCACTCCGCAACCGGTTTGCAATACTCCGCAACCTGTTCGCACCACTCCGCAACCAGTTCGCACCACTGCGCAACCAGTTTGCACCACTCCGCAACCAATTCGCACCATTCCACAACCTGTTTGCACCACTCCGCAACCAGTTCGCACCTCTCCGCAACCAGTTCGCACCACTTCGCAACCAGTTTGCACCACTCTGTAACCAGTTCGCACCACTCCGCAATCAATTCGCACCACTCTGTAACCAGTTCGCTCCACTCCGCAACCAGTTTGCACCACTCCGCAACCCGTTCGCACCACTCCGCAACCAGTTCACACGACTCCGCAACCAGTTTGCACCACCCCACAACCAGTTCGCACCACTCCGCAGCCAGTTCGCTCCACTCCACGACCAGTGCGCACCACTCCCAAACCAGTTCCCACCATTCAACAACCAGTTCCCACCACTCCACAACCAGTTCCCACCACTCCGCAACCAATTCGCACCAATCCACAACCTGTTTGCACCACTCCGTAATCCGTTCGCACAATCCCGCAACCAGTGTGCACCACTCCGCAACGCGTTTGCACCACTCCGCAGCCAGTTCGCTAAAAACGCAACTAGTTTGCACCACTCCGGAACCATTCCGGACCACTCCGCAACCAGTTCGCACCTCTCCACAACCAGTTCACACCACTCCGCAACCAGTTCACACCACTCCGCAACCCATTCGCACAACTCCGCAACCAATTTGTACCACTCCGCAACCAGTTCGAACCACTCCGCAACCAGTTCACACCACACCGCAACCAATTCGCACCACTCCTCAACCATTTCGCACCACTCTGTATCCCGTTCCCACCACTCCGCAACCAGTTCGCACCACTCCGCAACCAGTTCGCACCACTCCACAACCAGTTCGCACCTTTCAGCAACCAGTTCGCACCACTTCGCAACCAGTTTGCACCACTCTGTAACCAGTTCGCACCACTCCGCAATCAATTCGCACCACTCTGTAACCAGTTCGCTCCACTCCGCAACCAGTTTGCACCACTCCCCAACCAGTTTGCACCACTCCTCATCCAGTTCGTACCACTCCGCAACCAGTAAGCACAACTTCACAACCAGTTCTCACCAGTCCGGAAGCAGTTCGCACCACTCCGCAACTGGTTTGCACGACTGCGCAACCAGTTCGCACCACTCCACAACCAGTTTGCACCACTGCGCAACCAGTTTGCACCACTCAGCAACCAGTTTGCACCACCTCGCAACCAGTTCGCACCACTCTGCAACCAGTTCGCGCCACTCCGCGACCAGTTCGAACCACTCCGGAACCAGTTTGCACCACTCCGCCACCAGTTCGCACCAAACCACAACCAGTTCGCACCA
>SZWC01011198.1:0-11880 GCA_023375785.1 Penium margaritaceum | reverse complement strand
CACTCCGCAACCAGTTCGCACCACTCCGCAACCAGTTCGCACCACTCCGCAACCAGTTAGCACCACTCCGCAACCAGTTTGCACCACTCCGCAACCAGTTCGCACCACTCCGCAACCAGTTCGCACCACTCCGCAACCAGTTTGCACCACTCCGCAACCAGTTCGCACCACTCCGCAACCAGTTCACACCACTGCGCTGCCACTTCGTGCCACTCAGCCACCAGTTTGCACTACTTCGCAACCAGTTCGCACCACTCCGCAACCAGTTTGCACCACTCCGCAACGCGTTTGAACCACTCCGAAGCCAGTGTGCACCACTCTGCAACCAGTTCGCACCACTCCGCAACCAGTTCGCACGACTCCGCATCCAGTTCGCGCCACTCCGCAACCAGTTCGCACCACTCCAGAACCAGTTATCAGCACTCCACAACCAGTTCGCACCACTCCGCAACCAGTTCGCACTCCTCCGCAACCATTTCGGACCGCTCCGCGGCCAGTTCGGGCCACTCCGCAACCAATTCGCACCACTCCGCAATCCGTTCGCACCACTCCTCAACCAGTTTGCACCACTCGACAACCAGTTCGCACCACTCCGCAACCAGTTCGCACCACTCCGCAACCAGTTTGCACCACTCCGCAACCAGCTCGCACCACTCTGAAACCAGGTCACACCACTCTAAAACCAGTTCGCATCACTTGGCAACCAGTTTTCACCACTCGGCAACCAGTTCGCACCACTCCGCAACCAGTTCGCACCACTCCGCAACCGGTTTGCACCACTCCGCGACCAGTTCGCACCACTCCGCAACCAGTTCGCACTCCTCCGCAACCAGTTCGGACCACTCCGCGGCCAGTTCGGGCCACTCCGCAACCAGTTCGCACCACTCCGCAACCGGTTTGCACCACTCCGCGACCAGTTCGCACCACTCCGCAACCAGTTCGCACTCCTCCGCAACCAGTTCGGACCACTCCGCGGCCAGTTCGGGCCACTCCGCAACCAGTTCGCACCACTCCGCAACCGGTTTGCACCACTCCGCGACCAGTTCGCACCACTCCGCAACCAGTTCGCACTCCTCCGCAACCAGTTCGGACCACTCCGCGGCCAGTTCGGGCCACTCCGCAACCAGTTCGCACCACTCCGCAACCGGTTTGCACCACTCCGCGACCAGTTCGCACCACTCCGCAACCAGTTCGCACTCCTCCGCAACCAGTTCGGACCACTCCGCGGCCAGTTCGGGCCACTCCGCAACCAGTTCGCACCACTCCGCAACCGGTTTGCACCACTCCGCGACCAGTTCGCACCACTCCGCAACCAGTTCGCACTCCTCCGCAACCAGTTCGGACCACTCCGCGGCCAGTTCGGGCCACTCCGCAACCAGTTCGCACCACTCCGCAACCGGTTTGCACCACTCCGCGACCAGTTCGCACCACTCCGCAACCAGTTCGCACTCCTCCGCAACCAGTTCGGACCACTCCGCGGCCAGTTCGGGCCACTCCGCAACCAGTTCGCACCACTCCGCAACCGGTTTGCACCACTCCGCGACCAGTTCGCACCACTCCGCAACCAGTTCGCACTCCTCCGCAACCAGTTCGGACCACTCCGCGGCCAGTTCGGGCCACTCCGCAACCAGTTCGCACCACTCCGCAACCGGTTTGCACCACTCCGCGACCAGTTCGCACCACTCCGCAACCAGTTCGCACTCCTCCGCAACCAGTTCGGACCACTCCGCGGCCAGTTCGGGCCACTCCGCAACCAGTTCGCACCACTCCGCAACCGGTTTGCACCACTCCGCGACCAGTTCGCACCACTCCGCAACCAGTTCGCACTCCTCCGCAACCAGTTCGGACCACTCCGCGGCCAGTTCGGGCCACTCCGCAACCAGTTCGCACCACTCCGCAACCGGTTTGCACCACTCCGCGACCAGTTCGCACCACTCCGCAACCAGTTCGCACTCCTCCGCAACCAGTTCGGACCACTCCGCGGCCAGTTCGGGCCACTCCGCAACCAGTTCGCACCACTCCGCAACCGGTTTGCACCACTCCGCGACCAGTTCGCACCACTCCGCAACCAGTTCGCACTCCTCCGCAACCAGTTCGGACCACTCCGCGGCCAGTTCGGGCCACTCCGCAACCAGTTCGCACCACTCCGCAACCGGTTTGCACCACTCCGCGACCAGTTCGCACCACTCCGCAACCAGTTCGCACTCCTCCGCAACCAGTTCGGACCACTCCGCGGCCAGTTCGGGCCACTCCGCAACCAGTTCGCACCACTCCGCAACCGGTTTGCACCACTCCGCGACCAGTTCGCACCACTCCGCAACCAGTTCGCACTCCTCCGCAACCAGTTCGGACCACTCCGCGGCCAGTTCGGGCCACTCCGCAACCAGTTCGCACCACTCCGCAACCGGTTTGCACCACTCCGCGACCAGTTCGCACCACTCCGCAACCAGTTCGCACTCCTCCGCAACCAGTTCGGACCACTCCGCGGCCAGTTCGGGCCACTCCGCAACCAGTTCGCACCACTCCGCAACCGGTTTGCACCACTCCGCGACCAGTTCGCACCACTCCGCAACCAGTTCGCACTCCTCCGCAACCAGTTCGGACCACTCCGCGGCCAGTTCGGGCCACTCCGCAACCAGTTCGCACCACTCCGCAACCGGTTTGCACCACTCCGCGACCAGTTCGCACCACTCCGCAACCAGTTCGCACTCCTCCGCAACCAGTTCGGACCACTCCGCGGCCAGTTCGGGCCACTCCGCAACCAGTTCGCACCACTCCGCAACCGGTTTGCACCACTCCGCGACCAGTTCGCACCACTCCGCAACCAGTTCGCACTCCTCCGCAACCAGTTCGGACCACTCCGCGGCCAGTTCGGGCCACTCCGCAACCAGTTCGCACCACTCCGCAACCGGTTTGCACCACTCCGCGACCAGTTCGCACCACTCCGCAACCAGTTCGCACGACTCCGCAACCAGTTCGCACCACTCCGCAACCAGATCGCACCACTCCACAACACGTTTGCAGCAATCCGCAACCAGTTCCCACCACTCCACAACCAGTTACCACCACTCCACAACCAGTTCGCTCCACTCCGCAACCAGTTTGCACCACTCCGCAACTAGTTCGCACCACTCCGCAACCAGTTCGCACCACACCGCAACCAGTTTGCACCACTCCGCAACCAGTTCGCACCATTCCGCAACCAATTCGTATCACTCCGCATCCAGTTCGCACCACTCCGCAACCAGTTCCCACCACTCCGCAACCAGTTCGCACCACACCGCAACCGGTTTGCACCACTCCGCAACCAGTTTGCACCACTCTGTAACCAGTTCACACCACTCCACAACCAGTTCGCACCTTTCAGCAACCAGTTCGCACCACTCCGCAACCAGTTTGCACCACTCTTTAACCAGTTCGCACCACTCCGCAATAAATTCGCACCACTCTGTAACCAGTTCGCTCCACTCCGCAACCAGTTTGCACCACTCTGCAACCAGTTTGCACCACTCCGCATCCAGTTCGTACCACTCCGCAACCAGTTAGCACAACTTCACAACCAGTTCTCACCAGTCCGGAACCAGTTTGCACCACTCCGCAACCGGTTTGCACGACTGCGCAACCAGTTCGAACCACTCCGCAACCAGTTCGCACAATTCCGCAACCAATTCGTATCACTCCGCATCCAGTTCGCACCACTCCGCAACCAGTTCCCACCACTCCGCAACCAGTTCGCACCACACCGCAACCGGTTTGCACCACTCCGCAACCAGTTTGCACCACTCCGCAACCAGTTCGCACCACTCCGCAACCTGTTCGCACCACTCCGCAACCAGTTCGCACAATTCCGCAACCAGTTCGTACCACTCCGCAACCTGTTCGCACCACTCCGCAACCAGTTCGCACAATTCCGCAACCAGTTCGTACCACTCCGCAACCTGTTCGCACCACTCCGCAACCAGTTCGCACAATTCCGCAACCAGTTCGTACCACTCCGCAACCTGTTCGCACCACTCCGCAACCAGGTCGCACCACTCCGCAACCAGTTTGCACCACTCTGTAACCAGTTCACACCACTCCACAACCAGTTCGCACCTCTCCGCAACCAGTTCGCACCACTCCGCAACAAGTTCGCACCACTCCGCAACCAGTTCGCACCACTCCGCAACCAGTTCACACCACTGCGCGGCCACTTCGTGCCACTCAGCCACCAGTTTGCACTACATCGCAACCAGTTCGCACAACTCCCCAACCAGTTTGCACCACTCCGCAACGCGTTTGAACCACTCTGAAGCCAGTTTGCACCACTCTGCAACCAGTTCGCACCACCCCGCAACCAGTTCGCACCACTCTGCAACCAGTTCGCACCACTCCACAACCAGTTCACACCACTCCGCAACCAGTTCACAACACTCCACAACCTGATTGAACCACTCCGCAACCAGTTCGCTCCACTCCGCAACCCGTTTGCACAACTTCACAACCAATTCGCACCACTCCGCAACCAGTTCGCACCACTCCACAACCAGTTCGCACCACTCCGCAACCAGTTCGCACCACTCCGCAACCAGTTTGCACCACTCCGCAACCAGTTCGCACCACTCCGCAACCAGTTCACACCAATCTGTAACCAGTTCTCACCACTCCGCAATCAGTTCGCACCACTCCGCAAGCAGTTCGCACCACTCCGCAGCCAGGTCGTACCACTCGACAACCCGATCGCACCACTCTGGAACCAGTTCCCACCACCCCGCAACTGGTTTGCACCACTCCGCAACCAGTTCGCACCACTCCACAACCAGTTTGCACCACTCTGCAACCAGTTTGCACCACTCCGCAACCCGTTCGCACCACTCCGAAACCAGTTCACACGACTCCGCAACCAGTTTGCACCACCCCACAACCAGTTCGCACCACTCTGCAGCCAGTTCGCTCCACTCCACGACCAGTGCGCACCACTCCCAAACCAGTTCCCACCATTCAACAACCAGTTCCCACCACTCCACAACCAGTTCCCACCATTCCGCAACCAGTTCACACCACTCCGCAACCAGTTCGCACTACTCTGCGGCCAGTTCGCGCCACTCCGCCACCAGTTCGCACCACTCCACAACCCATTTGCACCACTCCGCAACCAGTTCGCACCACTCGTCAACCAGTTCGCACCACTCCGAATTCTGTTCGCACAACTCCGCAACCAGTTCGTACCACCCTGCAACCAGTCCGCACCACTCCGCAACCAGCTCGCACCACTCTGGAACTAGGTCACACCACTCCGCAACCAGTTCGCACCATTCCGCAACCAGTTTGCACGCAACCAGTTCGCACCACTCCGCAACCGGTTTGCACCACTCCGCGACCAGTTCGCATAACTCCGCAACCAATTCGCACCACTCCGCAACCAGTTCGCACCACCCCGCAACCAGTTTGCACCACTACGCAACCAGTTCACACCACTCCGCACCCAGTTCACACCACTCCATAACCGGTTCGCACCACGCCGCAACAAGTTTGCAACACTCCGCAACCAGTTCACACCACTCCGCAACCACTTTGTACCACTTCGCAACCAGTTCGCATGACTCCACGAGCAATTCGCACCACTCCGGAACCAGTTTGCACCACTATGCAACCGGTTCGCACCACTCCGCAACCAGTTCGCACTACTCTACAACCAGTTTGCACCACTCCGTAACCAGCTTGCACCACTCCGCAACCAGTTTGCACCAGTCCGCAACCAGTTCGCACCAGTCCGCAACCAGTCCACACCACTCGGGAACCAGTTCACACCACTCCAAATCCAGTTTGCACCACTCTGCACCCAGTTCACAGCACTCCGCAACCAGTTCCCACCACTCTGCGGCCAGTTCGTGCCACTCTGCCACCAGTTTGCACCACTCCGCAACCAGTTCGCACCACTCCGCAACCAGGTTGCACCACTCCGCAACGCCTTTGCACCACACCGCAGCCACTTTGCACCACTCTGTAACCAGTTCGCACCACTCCGCAACCAGTTCGCACCACTCTGCAACCAGTTCGCACCACTCCACAACCAGTTCACACCACTCCGCAACCAGTTCACACCACTCCGCAACCAGTTTGCACCTCTCCGCAACCAGTTCGCACCACTCTGCAACCAGTTCGCACCACTCCACAACCAGTTCGCACCACTCCACAACCAGTTAACACCACTCCTCAACCAGTTCGCACCACTCCGCAGCCAGTTCGCACCACTCGGCAACCAGTTCGCACCGCTCCGCAACCAGTTCGCACCACTCCGCAACCAGATCGCACCACTCTGCAACCAGTTCGCACCACTCCGCAACCAGTTCGCACCACTCCGCAACCAGTTGGCACCACTCCGCAACCAGTTGGCACCACTCCACAACGAGTTTGCACCACTCCGCAACCAGTTTGCACCTCTCCGCACACAGATTGCACCACTCCGCAACCAGTTCGCACCACTCCGCAACCAGTTCACAACACTCCGTAACCAGTTCTCACCACTCCGCAACCAGTTCGCACCTCCCCGCAACCAGGTCGCACCACTCCGCAGCCAGTTTGTACCACTCGACAACCAGTTTGCACCTCTCCAAAACCAGTTCACACCACTCCGGAACCAGTTTGCACAACTCCCCAACAGGTTCGAACAAGTCCGCAACCAGTTCGCACCAATCCACAACCAGTTTGCACCACTCCGCAACCAGTTCGCACCTCTCCGCAATCCGTTCGCACCACTCGGCAACCAGTTCACACGACTCCCCAACCAGTTTGCACCACCCCGCAACCAGTCCGCACCACTCCGCAGCCAGTTCGCGCCACTCCGCGAGCAGTTCGCACCACTCCATAACCAGTTCGCTCTATTCCATAACCAGTTCACACCACTCCGCAACCAGTTCGCACCACTCGGCAACCAGTTCGCACCGCTCCGCAACCAGTTTGCACCACTCCGCATCCAGTTCGCACCACTCCGTAACCAGTTCGCACCACTCCGCTGTTTGCACCGCTCCGCAACCAGTTCGCACCACTCCCAAACCAGTTTGCACCACTCGGCAACCAGTTCGCACCGCTCCGCAACCAGTTTGCACCACTCCGCATCCAGTTCGCACCACTCCGTAACCAGTTCGCACCACTCCGCTGTTTGCACCGCTCCGCAACCAGTTCGCACCACTCCCAAACCAGTTTGCACCACTCGGCAACCAGTTCGCACCGCTCCGCAACCAGTTTGCACCACTCCGCATCCAGTTCGCACCACTCCGTAACCAGTTCGCACCACTCCGCTGTTTGCACCGCTCCGCAACCAGTTCGCACCACTCCCAAACCAGTTTGCACCACTCGGCAACCAGTTCGCACCGCTCCGCAACCAGTTTGCACCACTCCGCATCCAGTTCGCACCACTCCGTAACCAGTTCGCACCACTCCGCTGTTTGCACCGCTCCGCAACCAGTTCGCACCACTCCCAAACCAGTTTGCACCACTCGGCAACCAGTTCGCACCGCTCCGCAACCAGTTTGCACCACTCCGCATCCAGTTCGCACCACTCCGTAACCAGTTCGCACCACTCCGCTGTTTGCACCGCTCCGCAACCAGTTCGCACCACTCCCAAACCAGTTTGCACCACTCGGCAACCAGTTCGCACCGCTCCGCAACCAGTTTGCACCACTCCGCATCCAGTTCGCACCACTCCGTAACCAGTTCGCACCACTCCGCTGTTTGCACCGCTCCGCAACCAGTTCGCACCACTCCCAAACCAGTTTGCACCACTCGGCAACCAGTTCGCACCGCTCCGCAACCAGTTTGCACCACTCCGCATCCAGTTCGCACCACTCCGTAACCAGTTCGCACCACTCCGCTGTTTGCACCGCTCCGCAACCAGTTCGCACCACTCCCAAACCAGTTTGCACCACTCGGCAACCAGTTCGCACCGCTCCGCAACCAGTTTGCACCACTCCGCATCCAGTTCGCACCACTCCGTAACCAGTTCGCACCACTCCGCTGTTTGCACCGCTCCGCAACCAGTTCGCACCACTCCCAAACCAGTTTGCACCACTCGGCAACCAGTTCGCACCGCTCCGCAACCAGTTTGCACCACTCCGCATCCAGTTCGCACCACTCCGTAACCAGTTCGCACCACTCCGCTGTTTGCACCGCTCCGCAACCAGTTCGCACCACTCCCAAACCAGTTTGCACCACTCGGCAACCAGTTCGCACCGCTCCGCAACCAGTTTGCACCACTCCGCATCCAGTTCGCACCACTCCGTAACCAGTTCGCACCACTCCGCTGTTTGCACCGCTCCGCAACCAGTTCGCACCACTCCCAAACCAGTTTGCACCACTCGGCAACCAGTTCGCACCGCTCCGCAACCAGTTTGCACCACTCCGCATCCAGTTCGCACCACTCCGTAACCAGTTCGCACCACTCCGCTGTTTGCACCGCTCCGCAACCAGTTCGCACCACTCCCAAACCAGTTTGCACCACTCGGCAACCAGTTCGCACCGCTCCGCAACCAGTTTGCACCACTCCGCATCCAGTTCGCACCACTCCGTAACCAGTTCGCACCACTCCGCTGTTTGCACCGCTCCGCAACCAGTTCGCACCACTCCCAAACCAGTTTGCACCACTCGGCAACCAGTTCGCACCGCTCCGCAACCAGTTTGCACCACTCCGCATCCAGTTCGCACCACTCCGTAACCAGTTCGCACCACTCCGCTGTTTGCACCGCTCCGCAACCAGTTCGCACCACTCCCAAACCAGTTTGCACCACTCGGCAACCAGTTCGCACCGCTCCGCAACCAGTTTGCACCACTCCGCATCCAGTTCGCACCACTCCGTAACCAGTTCGCACCACTCCGCTGTTTGCACCGCTCCGCAACCAGTTCGCACCACTCCCAAACCAGTTTGCACCACTCGGCAACCAGTTCGCACCGCTCCGCAACCAGTTTGCACCACTCCGCATCCAGTTCGCACCACTCCGTAACCAGTTCGCACCACTCCGCTGTTTGCACCGCTCCGCAACCAGTTCGCACCACTCCCAAACCAGTTTGCACCACTCGGCAACCAGTTCGCACCGCTCCGCAACCAGTTTGCACCACTCCGCATCCAGTTCGCACCACTCCGTAACCAGTTCGCACCACTCCGCTGTTTGCACCGCTCCGCAACCAGTTCGCACCACTCCCAAACCAGTTTGCACCACTCGGCAACCAGTTCGCACCGCTCCGCAACCAGTTTGCACCACTCCGCATCCAGTTCGCACCACTCCGTAACCAGTTCGCACCACTCCGCTGTTTGCACCGCTCCGCAACCAGTTCGCACCACTCCCAAACCAGTTTGCACCACTCGGCAACCAGTTCGCACCGCTCCGCAACCAGTTTGCACCACTCCGCATCCAGTTCGCACCACTCCGTAACCAGTTCGCACCACTCCGCTGTTTGCACCGCTCCGCAACCAGTTCGCACCACTCCCAAACCAGTTTGCACCACTCGGCAACCAGTTCGCACCGCTCCGCAACCAGTTTGCACCACTCCGCATCCAGTTCGCACCACTCCGTAACCAGTTCGCACCACTCCGCTGTTTGCACCGCTCCGCAACCAGTTCGCACCACTCCCAAACCAGTTTGCACCACTCGGCAACCAGTTCGCACCGCTCCGCAACCAGTTTGCACCACTCCGCATCCAGTTCGCACCACTCCGTAACCAGTTCGCACCACTCCGCTGTTTGCACCGCTCCGCAACCAGTTCGCACCACTCCCAAACCAGTTTGCACCACTCGGCAACCAGTTCGCACCGCTCCGCAACCAGTTTGCACCACTCCGCATCCAGTTCGCACCACTCCGTAACCAGTTCGCACCACTCCGCTGTTTGCACCGCTCCGCAACCAGTTCGCACCACTCCCAAACCAGTTTGCACCACTCGGCAACCAGTTCGCACCGCTCCGCAACCAGTTTGCACCACTCCGCATCCAGTTCGCACCACTCCGTAACCAGTTCGCACCACTCCGCTGTTTGCACCGCTCCGCAACCAGTTCGCACCACTCCCAAACCAGTTTGCACCACTCGGCAACCAGTTCGCACCGCTCCGCAACCAGTTTGCACCACTCCGCATCCAGTTCGCACCACTCCGTAACCAGTTCGCACCACTCCGCTGTTTGCACCGCTCCGCAACCAGTTCGCACCACTCCCAAACCAGTTTGCACCACTCGGCAACCAGTTCGCACCGCTCCGCAACCAGTTTGCACCACTCCGCATCCAGTTCGCACCACTCCGTAACCAGTTCGCACCACTCCGCTGTTTGCACCGCTCCGCAACCAGTTCGCACCACTCCCAAACCAGTTTGCACCACTCGGCAACCAGTTCGCACCGCTCCGCAACCAGTTTGCACCACTCCGCATCCAGTTCGCACCACTCCGTAACCAGTTCGCACCACTCCGCTGTTTGCACCGCTCCGCAACCAGTTCGCACCACTCCCAAACCAGTTTGCACCACTCGGCAACCAGTTCGCACCGCTCCGCAACCAGTTTGCACCACTCCGCATCCAGTTCGCACCACTCCGTAACCAGTTCGCACCACTCCGCTGTTTGCACCGCTCCGCAACCAGTTCGCACCACTCCCAAACCAGTTTGCACCACTCGGCAACCAGTTCGCACCGCTC
Organism: Penium margaritaceum; assembly: GCA_023375785.1. NCBI lineage: Eukaryota > Viridiplantae > Streptophyta > Zygnematophyceae > Desmidiales > Peniaceae > Penium > Penium margaritaceum. The sequence goes on along the minus strand of SZWC01011198.1, from coordinate 1,233 downwards.
CGCAACCAGTTTGCACCACTCCGCATCCAGTTCGCACCACTCCGTAACCAGTTCGCACCACTCCGCTGTTTGCACCGCTCCGCAACCAGTTCGCACCACTCCCAAACCAGTTTGCACCACTCGGCAACCAGTTCGCACCGCTCCGCAACCAGTTTGCACCACTCCGCATCCAGTTCGCACCACTCCGTAACCAGTTCGCACCACTCCGCTGTTTGCACCGCTCCGCAACCAGTTCGCACCACTCCGCAACAAGTTCACACCACATTGCAACCAGTTCGCACCACTCCGCATCCAGTTTGCACCACTCCGCAGCCAGTTCGCGCCACTCCGCGACCAGTTCGCACCACTCCACAACCAGTTCGCACCACTCCGCAACCAGTTCACACCACTCCAAAACCAGTTCGCACCACTCCGCAACCTGTTCCAACCACTCCTCAACCTGTTCGCGCCACTCCACAACCAGCTTGTTCCACTCTGCAACAAGTTTGCACCACTCCGCAGCCAGTTCGCGCCACTCCGCGACCAATTCGCACCACTCCGCAACCAGTTCGCACCACTCCGCAACCAGTTCACACCACATTGCAACCCGTTTGCACCACTCCGCAACCAGTTTGCACCAATCCGCAACCAGTTTGCACCACTCTGCAACCAGTTTGCACCACTCCGCAACCAGTTCGAACCACTCCGCAACCGCTTCGCACCACTCCGCAACCAGTTTGCACCAGTCCGCAACCAGTTTGCACCATTCCGCAACCAGTTCGCACCACTCTGCAACCAGTTTGCACCACTCCGCAACCAGTTCGAACCACTCCGCAACCGCTTCGCACCACTCCGCAACCAGTTTGCACCAGTCCGCAACCAGTTTGCACCATTCCGCAACCAGTTCCCACCACTCCGCAACCAGTTCGCACCACTCCAAAACCATGTCGCACCACTGTGCAACCTGTTTGCACCACTCCGCAATCAGTTCACACCAGTCCGCAACCAGTCTACACCACTCCGCAACCAGTTCGCACTACCCCGCAACCAGTTCGCACCACTCTGCAACCTGTTCACACCAGTCCGCAACCAGTTCACACCACTCCGCAACCAGTTCGCATAGCTCCGCAACCAGTTCGGACCACTCCGCAACCAGTTTGCACCACTCCGCAACCAGTTCGCACCACTCCGCAACCAGGTCGCGCCTCTCGGCAACCAGTTCGCACCACTCCGCCACCAGTTCGCACCACTCCG